>WAAF01018330.1:195402-238903 GCA_013400475.1 Tricholaema leucomelas
ACACACAGAGTTTCTTGAAGTAGTATCTAAACACAGATATAATTTTATAGCTAGAAAGCTGTGCACGAAGGACCAATATCCTATTTCCACTGGTTAAATTTTTTGAAAGGAAATCACACTGATCTTAATTGAAAGCTATCATCGAGAAGAAAGGTATTTGCAATAGATAATCCTTATTTCCTTAGGGCTGTAATAAACAAGAGGAAAGTGGATATAAAATCCAAAGGACAGGCACTTTTTCAAATATTAGTGTTTAGTAGAGTGACGCATTTTTTTTTTCACATACTAGAAAATGGTTCAAATTCCTAAGGGGTATCTTTATGTGGTTTAAAAGTGGCATGTGTCTATTTGGTACACAGCAACTCTGGATCAATAGTGAAACTATTTCAGATCATCAAATGTACATTACTGAATAATCCATGGATATATATTAGGTTTGTCAGAAAACAACCCATCTGCAGATCTAGAAGGATTTTATGCAAAAAGCTTACATTGGCATAAGGTCTGTGGAGGCTACATGAACTCTATTGCAATAATATTTGAATGCTCTTCATACATGGCTTAGTTTGATGCTGCCCACAAAGTAAATTACATACAGTGAATTTTAGATTAATATATCTCAAATTATCTAATTTCTTAGGACAAAAGGCACAATAAAATAGAGAACAGAAAAGACTGTTGTGGTTTCAGTATATCTTAGAGCAGATCGAATGGACGTGATCGTCAATCCTTATGCAGAGCCGAAGACAGTGCACACACATTAATTACACTTTGGAGCAGTTCAGTACCAAGCTGGAATGAAACTAAAAGGAAAGCAAAACTCTGAAACAAAGGAATGAGGATTTACAGAATTAAGAATATACCTGGCTGTCATTATTTAATAACTACTAACATATGAGAAGTTAGTATCATTGTAGAAGAAGCATGTCAATAATGACAAAACACTAAAAAAACATTTAGGGTAATACAGGACTTAAACTGATTTACCAATGAAAACCCAGACAAGTAAAATCAGCGTTGAACAAGACCAGTTTCCACCAGAGTGTGGACTAGAATTCACAAGGGTAACTATCGAAGGCCCATCTAAAACCCAGACTGCACGAAGTTTAGAAAAACAATACAAGCTTACAGAAGCAAGTAAAATTTCAACTTGTTAGCTGTTTTCCATTTCAAAATTCCAAGACTTCTGGAAACCAAACCAAACATCTCTTAGGCCACAAATCTGTAAAAATTTCCCATGTGAGAGAAGAATTTTTAATGCTGTCATGCTCTGAAACTAACAGTGCAGCTTTTAGATCCTTGAAAAATGTTCCCATTATATGGCATCGAAAGGCACTAGTGACTACCAGAGCAAGACTGAAAGTTAGTGCCCTACAATACCAATGTCCTGTTTTGACTTTTTCCCCCTTGCCAAAACACTAGATTGCTGGCAAAACATTTGATCCACTATTTCCTCACTTTTCCTGTGTTACAACATTTTTGGATGTATACTAAGGGAACTGCAATTTCACCTTCTTGTTTGTTTGTGTAGATCCCTATTTTGTCTTTAAAAATTTCTAAAAATCTACTGCTGCCAAGACTAACAAATTATATAACATCAGAAGTCCATTTTGTGCAGTAATTAATGCTTGTGATTAATCTTCCCAGACCAGAGAGCTATTGGAGTTTCTTACCTACAGGCATGTTTTCAGTATTTTTGCAATATATGTGGGTAATACGATTTGCCAACTACAATAATCAGGGCAATGAAAGTGAGAAACACAGATGAGAGATCTCCACACCACCTTAAAGATCTAGACAGAATTATTAAAACTTGTCCGGATCAGGTTAAACTTAAACACAGAGGTACAGGGATGTGCAACACTAAATGTACAAAGCTGTAACCACTGCAATTGTTAGATTAATTCTTGTGGTCATTATGTGGTGGCCTACTGCTGTTTCTAGTGACAGTTTGCATTGGAAGGTTTACTGCAGATCTACCAGTGGCTGCTGCTTTTGGAAACACTGCCGATTATGCTTCGCTTACAGTGCCTGGGTTACGCAGATCTTCTACTGACCTGCACAACTAGAAATTCCGACCAAATCTCAGAGCAGCATCAGGTTTTCTGCAGTACATGTTAAGACATACGTTCCTGCATATATGGTGTGCTAGTTCTGGTGAACACAAATTTAGTATTTGCAGGATTTCAGAAAATGTTGGGGCTTTTTTTTACAGTATTTGTATTTACTTCGTAAGACTTCCATGCATTTTGTTATTTTAACCCACAATGTGACTTTGCATCAAAAACTGTACACGTTTTCCTTAGCACACACCAACCATGTGAGCATGCACTTAAGACCAGCAACCCTGAACTAACCATTCTGTTTTAAGACACAGCAAATTACACTACTTTGAGAATACCGTTTTAAATGTCAAAACCTCTGATAACACAGAGTTATCTACTCTTTACCATCTCCAGAACTCATAAAAACAAGCACAAGAAAACAACTGTAATTCAGTTTTGGTCCTGTTCTAAGATTTGGTCATTTTATTCAAATGGAAGCTTACATTCTATGGTTTAACTTTACATAGCTCAACTCCGATGTCGGGTAGAGTGTCTCTGCCCATGGCAGCGGGGTCGGAACTAGATGATCCTTATGGTTCCTTCCAATCCTAACTTGATTCTATGATTCTATGAATTTGCAGGCATGTTACTGATACATTACACAGTGCATTTTCCTCACTCAGTTCTCCCACAGGGACCCAGTCAGCTGGGAAATGGGAAATAATCCGAAACTGTTTCAATAGGCCCATAGAAGCAGATTAGACCCAGGTACTAAACACAAAGATTAACCTTCAGAGAGGGAATACTGAGGACAGCAGACATACTGAGAACAGATGGGGCAGAAGAAAGGAAAGCACAGACTATCAAAAGGACAGTGTTACTGGATTTTATATGGGTGGTTTTTTTGGGTTTTTTGGGGTTTTGTTTTGGTGTTGGGGGGTTTTTTGTTTGTTTTATGGGGGCTTCTTTCTTTCTTTTTTTTTCCAACTATAGAAGTCAGTCTATCTCAAGTGCAAGACAAATTCTCATTTGTTCATATTTGAAAGGTGGTCAGAGACTGGTGAAGTTCCTGCTGACTGGAAAAGGGCAAACATAATGCCCATCTTCAAGAAGGGAAAAAAGGATGACCCCAGAACTACAGAGCAGTCAGTATCACTTCTGTGCCTGGCGAGATCAAGGAGCAGATCCTCCTGAAGGCTCTGCTAAGGCAAATGGAAAACCATGCAGAGGTGACTGGTGGTAACCAGCAATGGCTTCACCAAGGGCAAATCACACCTGGCAAATTTAGTGGCTTTTTATGATGAAGTCACAGCAACAGTGGACAAGGGAAGGGCAACTGACTTATCTACCTGGACCTGAGTAAGGCATTTGACTCTGTCCTACATGACACCCTGGTCACCAAACTGAAAAAACACAGACTGGATGGGTGGAGCACTCACTGGATAAGGAATTGGCTGGATGGTCGCATGCAGAGAGTGGTGATCAACGGCACAATGTCCACCTGGCGACCGGTGACAAGTGGTGTTCCTCAGGGGTCAGTGCTGGGACCAGTGCTCTTTAACATCTTTGTCAGTGATATGGACAGAGGAATTGAGTGCACCCTCAGCAAGTTTGCAGATGACACCAAGCTGTGTGGCACAGCTGACTTGCTGGAGGGCAGGGATGCCATNTGGAGAAAATCCAGAAGAGGGCCACGAAGATGATGACAGGGCTGGAGCATCTCTGCTATGAGGACAGACTACAAGAGTTGGGGCTCTTCAGCCTGGAGAAGGCTTCAAGACCTTGTAGTGACCTTCCAGGAAGGCTGGGGAGGGATTATTTACAAGGTCTTGTAATGACAGGACAAGGGGTAATGGGTTTAAACTGGCAGAGGGGCGATTCAAACTAGATGACAGGAAAGGGTTCTTTACAGTGAGGGTGGTGAGACACTGGAACAGGTTGCCCAGGGAGCTTGTGGATGCTCCCTCCCTGGAGGTGTCCAAGGCCAGTTTGGATGAAGCCTTGAGAAACCTGTCCTAGTGGGAGATGTTCCTGCCTATGCTGAGGGGTTGGAACTGGACGATCTTTGAGGTCCCTTCTAACCTAAACCAAACCATTCTAAGATCCTGCCACCCATCTTCATAAATACAATACTGAGATAGTCAGCTGACAAAGAGCAGCCACAGGCTACACAGCTCTAGAAACAGATTAGAAAACTCCTACTAGGACAGCCCTGAAAATCAGGTAGGACAGTGCATTCTGGCATGGAATTTACCAAGAATACACCTATCTTGGAAATATGACTTAGAAACAATTTGGGCATTCTCAGTAAACTACTCTAGCAGAGGCTGCAAAATTCCAGATGATGCAGAGCAGTCTCTAACTACAAAAAGGGAACAACGCTACTCTACAACTATCTCAGAAATGCACTACAGGAGTTGTATTAGTACGCCTGAATAAAGCACACAAAGGGATTTTAACAGTTTAGAACTTGCATTGTGCTGAAAATATGATGTTCAGACTGCATCTCAGTTTTAGTATAAACAGAATAAACAAGTGAAAACATTGATTTAAACTGGGTAAAAGAGGCCAACTTGAGTAAACTTTTCAACCAAGTTTTCCTGATTTCTTGTCAACTCATTTGTTAAGTTGTTTGTTAAGAACAAAGCCTAACATAGTAACTAAACATTAACAGAGATGTTAACACACACAGCAAGTCATTATTGTGGCTGAGTGATGTCATAAAATTCATCTTCTTTAGAAGTAAAATATAACCTATGTACAGTAGTATCTGCTGCAACCTTGTGATGGAAGATGAATGTCACAACACAGAGTAGTGAACATGTATACAATGTACATTCTTCCTTCTCACCCTGATCCTGAAGAAACTCTTTCCTATGATGGAAATTAAAGGTACTTGAAACTGGAGATATTGAGCCTTAAATAACCTGTAAATTCATAGAACCGTAATCACTGTGGCTGGAAAAGACTTTCAAGATCACTGAATCCACCACTGTATCACTATAACAAGTCTGGTGCTAAACCATGGCCTTTAGCACCACATCTACGCATCTTTAAAACACCTGCAGGGATTATGATTCAGCCACTTCTGTGGGGAACCTATTCCAGTGTTTGACAACCCTTTCACTGGAGAAGTTTCTACTCATACCTAAACTAAACCTCCCCTGGTGCAATTTGATGCCATTTCCTCTTATCCTATCACTTACAAGAAGAGACTGACACCTGTCTTGCTACAGCCACCTCTCAGACTGTTGTAGAGAGCAATAAAGTCTCCCTCAGCTTCCTTTTCTGCAGGCTTGTCACACTTGTATTGATAAAGGCCAGGACACTTTTGGCCTTCTTGGCCACCTAGGCACACTGCTGGCTCATATTCAGCCATATGTCAGTCAACACCTCCAAGTCGTTCTCTGCTGCACAGCTTTCCTAACACTCTTCTCTGAACCTGTAGTGGAGACTTGTTGTGATCTAAGTGCAGGACAGGGCATTTAGTTCTCTTCAGTGCAACATAAATGCTCTTCTTCAGTGTCACACATTCACCCTTGGGCCATCAATCAGTCACCTTGAGGTGATTCTGCCACTTTGCTCTAGTGAGACCTCACCCAGAGTACTGTGTCCAGGTCTGGAGCCTTCAGTATAGGAAGGACATGGACCTGATGGAGGAGGTCCAGAGCAGTACCACAAAAATGATCAGGGCATTGGAACACCTCTGCTACAAAGATAGGCTAAGAGTGCTAGGGTTGTTCAGTCTGGAAGGGAGTAGGCTCTGGGAAGACCTAATAGCAGCCTTTCAGTACCTGAAGAGGGCATACATGAAGGATGGAGAGAGACTGACTACAAAGGCCTGTAGTGACAATATAAGGGGCAATGTCTTTGAACAGAGAAAAGCAGATTTAGATTGGATGTTAGAATGTTCATTACCGCGAGGATAGGGGAACACTGGAACAGGTTGCCCAGGGAGGTGGTTAGGACCACTTCCCTGGAAGTATTCAAAGTAAGGCTTGACAAGGCTCTAGGCAACCTGATTTACTTGAGGATGCCCCTGCTTACTGCAGAGGCGGTTGGACTAGATGACCTTCAGGTCACTTCCAACCCAGACTATTCTATGATTCTTTGTCCAAGTCCCTCTTAGATCTTTACTACCCTCCGTCAACTCAATACTCCCTCCTAGCTTAGTGTCATCTACAAACTTACTGAAGATGCACTCAATCCCCTTGCACAATCATTGATAAAGGGAACTGGTCACAGTACTGAGCCCTGGGGCACATGGACAGTGACTGGCTGCCAGCAGGATTCCACTCCATTCAGGATCACTCTTTGAGCCTGGCCATCCAGCCAATTTCTTACCCAGCCAAGTGTCCACCCATCCAAGCCATGAGGATTCAGTTTCTTCAGAAGGATGTTGTGCTAAAGTGTCAAAGGCTTTACTGAAGTCCAATAAACAACATGCATAGCCTTTCCCTCATTCACTTTACAGGTCACTTTAGAGACAGGTTATTGAAGCAGGATGTGCCCTTCATAAGCCCATGTGGATGTGGCCTGATCAACTGATTGTCCTCCATGTGCTGCCTAATGACAATCAACATGATCTGCTCTGTGACCTTCCCTGACACTGATGTCAGACTAACATGTCTGTAGTACCCTGAGTCTTCCTTCTGGTCCTCATAGATGGATGTCACATTTCCTGAAGTCCAGCCAGCTAAGACCTCACCGGATAACCAGGATTGTTGGTCAGTGTTGGGAAGGGGCTTGGTGGGCACTTTTGGCAGACCACTCAGAAGTCTCAGGTGTATGCCATCCATCCCCATAGAAACGTATGCATAAATGGTGCAGTAGGTCTTTAACTTTTGGATTATGGGAGCTTCATTCATCTCTCTCTTACAGCTGAGGGGCCTGCGCACCCAGCAAACAGCTGGTTCTTAACTTCCAGCCAGCTGTGCCCCTAGTCTGGGCAAATTCATGGGGGGTGGGGGGGAAAGGGGGAGGTTAGGTAACTCCCAAACTATCACACTACTATAGACTACGGCAGAGAAGTTGTTGAGTACATTAGCCTGCTGCGTTCAATAAAGGACAGAAGCTCTTAGTCCTCCCTTTGTTGGTAATACATTTGTAAAAACAGTTCTTCTTATCTTTTTGTCTTTAACAGCTGAAGACAGTTACTTTCTAGTTGGGCTTTGGCCCTTCTGATTTTTCCCTTCATTGCCTCACAAGTCTGATTTCCTCTTGAGTGGCCCACTCCATCTCCTGAAGACCATAAACTTTCCTTTTTTACCCCTGACTGGCAACCAAATGTCTCTATATAATAGTCATATTAGTCTTCATCCTTGCCAACTCATCTTTCAGCAGATGGTGACAGAGTATTCCTGCACCTTTAAAACTTCGTTTTGAAGAATGTCCAGCCTTTCTGGACTTGTCTGGGCTGCCTCCCAAGGCAGTCTGACAGCCAGTCTCCTAAACAGGCCGAAGTCTTCCCACTCAAAATCCAAGGCAGCAGTTCTGCTGATCCCTCTCTTACTTCCACAACAATTATTACAGCAGCATCTGTGCTTTCTAGGTACCTTGAGATCTCAGGGGAAAATTTCCAATAAGGAGAAAGTACTTTTAAGGAATTACACATTCTTTCAGCTGACAATTTTTCATAAAACATGGGTATTGACTCCTGCATTTGAACAAAAATAACAGATCATATAAACTTAGCATATATTGAATTTACACTACAGTTTCATGTAGACAGTTGGATATTGCTCACTTTCCCATTCCACTCTCCAGGGTCTTACTACATGCACCCTGTTACTTTATACTGTTAATCTGCTTTCTACATTTCACTCCACCAATTACCTCTATTTGTGATTTGCCATGTACACAAGCAGATATTGTATTCTTTAAATTATAGGTATCCTTTGGGCAAGAAGCAGTAGAGAATGTAATAGGTTGTTAATAAATATACAAAATACTATTTTTGAAGAGAAATCTACACTTACATACTTGCTTAACTGTGATTTGACATATAAAAGTCAGCAGGGAGGATCTATGTCCAGTGGTTAGAAAAGCAACTGAATGTGAAGCTGCACAGTTACTCTTCAGCCTGGAATGATCTGCTATGTGGTACTGGGTAAAAAAATTTCATTACATGTTTCTGTTTATCTGCATGTAAAATTAAAGTAATAAAATCTAAGTATGCACAGGCATGCTGCAAGGCTTACTTCCCTGATGGTAAAGATGCTATAGATAAGCCAAGTATTTGCTATTTTAAGCATCTGTACATAAGGAAATTTAAGCTACGTAATGCCCAGTTCACTCCCTCTTAGGCAACCTACATATGTTTTTTCTTTTTCTTTTCTTTTTTAATACAAGTGCCTCACCATTATTTCTTCTTGCATACTTTTGAGGTCACTTTTGAAAGACACGTAACTCTATCACCTTAGCACAGCAAATGGTACTTATAAAATTACTCTTGGAATTTGCACCTGGGACACTGTAACCTCTGTGGATTAAAAGGATTTGGTTTGTCTTGTCCCTTCTGATTATGCATTGCGTGCTAGGAACAAGAGTGTGGCAACATGGATAAACGGGCTGCACACTAAATGTTCCAGTCCAGATTTTGATCCCCATTTCTTTCATGTGCTACCTTAAACATTCCTTCTACAGGAGGGTGGGAACCATGCACTTTATTCACCATATTGTCCCAATAAAAACAAAAAAACTCTTTTAAGGAAAACAGGACTTAGAAGTAGTCATAAAATTTTAACATCCTACATTTTCTAATCCCTGACTGTGAACATCAACACACCCAACTTACATCTAAGAAACTGCAAGAATGGGAAGGCAATCATTTAATCATGTACACACATCTTTTGTCTTCGATTAGTCCCTCTGTGGTCACCACAGAGAAAGGAGAATAAATGAAATCCCAGGCAGGGATGACGACAGCACTTCAGTCAAATGACAAACAAGGCAATTTATAAAGAATATTGAAGAAAGAAGCCTAATAAAAGATTTCCAACATGAAATTTAACAATCTGCCAGGCACCACACCCACAGTAAAGTTGGGAGTCACTCAGCATTGTATCATTTGTACTCCTACACTGAATTACAAATGTAAACCACACAGGTCCACAGGGACACACTAGTGCCTTCTCACTGCATATTAACTTTAAGTCCTAAGGCATTCAGAGGGATAATGGTATTCAGCATACAATCAAGTCTCAAAGGAAACCAAAATGCATCACATGTCAGTTGTGTGTGTGCTGCCTCTCATATTTATGTAACATATATGACACATACACAAATAGAGAAACATATAATTGCCTTGAAAGACAAAGAGAAGAGGCAATCTTTTGGAGGCGAATCATTCATTAAATCCTGATTTCGCTCACTTTAGTAAGCAACTCCAATCGATTTCAGCAAAGTGACTTCAGTAGGAATTTTAAGACTCCTGTGCTGCTTGCACATTCAAAAAACCTTTTAAAATTTTGAGCTGAGCATAAATACTAAAGGTAGCTGGTTTCAACAGTAAGGAGAAGGAAAGCATGAATAAATGCACTACAGGCACAAACTTCCTTGCAATTTTATGACATTTTTTTGTTCTCTCATTACACTATGAACACCTACACTAAGAGACTCCCTCAGTGGGAAAGAAGGCAACCCAAATGTGGGCAATCTTCTTTGAGAGTTGATTGGCCTCTGTGGTCAGAGTTCATTTTACCACTGCTTTCCCTTGGCATATCATCCTGCCTGGATAAGTGGACACCCGGCAGGGTAAGTAATCAGCTGGATGTCCAGGCCCAAAGGGTGGTCCTGACTGGAGTTAAATCCAGCTGCTGGCCAGTCACTGTTGGTCTTCCTCAGGGTTCAGCACTGCAAGCAGTTCTCTTTAGTATCTTTATCAATGACCTCAGCAAGAGGATTGAGTGCATCTTCAGTACATTTGTAGATGAGACTAAGCTGGGAGGGAGTGTTGAGTTGTTGGAGGATAGCAAAAATCTACAGAGGGACCTGAACAGGCTGGATCAATGGCCTGAGGGCAAATGTGTGACACTGATCAAGCCTGAGTGCCAGATCCTGCACTAGAGTCACAACAAACCTCTGCAGTGCCAGAGGCTACGGTAAGAGAGATTGCAAAGCTGACCGGCAGAGAAAGACCTGGAGGTGTTGTCTGGCAGCCATCTGAGTCTGAGCCAGCAGTGTACCCAAGTGGCCAAGAAGGCCAACAGCATTCTGGCCTGTACTAGAAAGAGCGTGACAAGCAAGACCACAGAAGTAACTGTCCCCATGCTCTCAGCACTGGAGAGGCCACACCCTGAGTACTGTGTTCACTTCTAGGGCCCACATGACAAGAAAGACACTGAGGTGCTGCAGCAAATCCAGAGAAAGGTAACAAATCTGGTAAACAGGTCTCATGAGGACTGGCTGAGGGACCTGGGATTGTTCAGTCTGGGATAAAGGAAGGTGAGGCAAGATCTTACCACTCTCTACAACTGCCTGAAAGAAGGCTGCAGCAAGACAGACATCAGTCTGTTCTCTCTAGTCATAAGTAATAGGATGAGAGGAAATGGCCTCAAATTGCATTAGGGGAGGTTTAGATTGAGTATGAGAAGAAACCTCTTCAGTGAAAGGGTTATCAAATACTGGAATAGGCTCCCCAGGGAGATGACTGAATCATCATCCTTGCAGGTATTTAAAAGATGCATAGATGTGGTGCTAAAGGACACAGTTTAGCACCAGACTTGTTAAGAGGTAGATAACGGTTTGACTCAATGATCTTAAAGGTTTTTTCCAACCAGAATGATTCTATGATCCTATGATCAGAGAGATTATTGTGGTTTCCAAGGGTGAGAATCTCAGTAATACTAACACAACAAAGATTCTATTTTGTCTCATCACAGCATCACTTGAGATATGGGAAGAGGAACTATTTTTATGAGTTACTGCTATGATGATTTTTTTTTTGTCTTCAGAAAGGCTATGATGTCAATGCTTATTAGTGCTAAAGTTACTACAAGTCATTTCAGGTTACATTTGCTGTCTTAGGAGAAAACATAGTTGGCATTAATGGCCACTTACATGAGAAGAAATGTAAAAAAGGCTTGCCTGTACACAGCATTTGCCACCAAACACTAGATAAACATATAGTCGAAAAAGGACTGAAATTCCCAAGAAATCATGATGCCATGATACTTCTGCAATGGCACAATGAGTGGTAAAATTGCTGCTGGAGCCTCTGGCTGCATACCTTTACACCTCAGGAATGGATATAGTCCACACTGAAGCAAACAACAGTTGTTGACCTAAGGCTGAAAACATATTAACAGAGAGATATATGAAGTCAAAGAGGGGAAGGCAGAGGCAGAAGGCAGACAAATATTAGCATCTTTATCTTCAACCACTTTAGTCACAGTTATAAGCTACCAAAACAGTTTTCACTGAAAGGTACATAGCAAGAACTCAGACACACTGAGAAACAGGACACTTCACCAAAACACAGATCCCAGTTAGTAAAATAACCATGGTATTGGCAGGGGCTGGGTGAGGAGAGAGGGAGGAAATGCCTACCACATCTGGATGCACTCTGGATATGGATGAAAGTGAACCTAAGATGATCTTAGGTAAAAAATTATTAGGGTTGAAAAATAATCCACAGTCATATGGTTAACAAAGACATGAGAGAGGCATCACCTTCATAGCATTTATGTAAAAAAACACTGTTCATGCAGCTGATTTTGCTATTCTTGCTCCATTTTCTGCTGTTATTGAAAATATCCCTGGTTGGAGATGAGCAAGTTAGATTTAAAGTCTGGAAGCCACTCACTGCTTGTAAAGTAATGTGGAAGGATGTGAGGTTTAGGTGTTAAATCTGTGAGAGTTCACTGTGAAACTGAGTAGGAACAAAGGCTGGGTGCTGAAGTCAGAACTGCCTCAGCCAAGCTGGAGCCAGAAGGATCAATCATGTTATTTCTTGTCTCACCTTGGGGAAGATTGTTAATAGAAGATGAGTCAGGGAAACTATGCCTAAATATCTTTCCCCACAAAATCAGGAATACAATAATCTTGGAGCAGAAGCACTGGCATTTGTTGTTGACATCAGAAGGGAAGAAACAGACCTCAGGCTATCCTGTCCTGGAAAGCAGCACATAGGACATCATCCATCTTTTCCCATTTGTGACCTGCTGTGTCTTGAAACAGCTAAATCCATTTGGCAGTTAGTTACAGGCTTCAGACAGAGACATCCATTCCACAGACTGCCTGCTCTCCCAACAAGTAGAGCTTTATATTAACAACCTGTTAATATAAAGCATGGTGGTCATGCTTTACATCATCTGTTCATGACAGCTTTGCTATCTAAGCTGAAAGTTGGTCACAGGTATCTTCCTGCTCTGACCTCTCAAGAAACTGAAATGTAAATTAAGTCATTGGTTCCAAGATGTCCAGTGAACAAAGTGAGTCTAGCAGACACCAAACTTTTCCAATGCGTAAAGCAATGATGAAGGGAAAAGCAAATTCTGACAACTCTTGTCTGATTTTCACTTCTACTTATAAGTCATCATGATGTGAGATAGTCACCAACTTGTCCATCAAATGAGGCTTTCAGGAGTATAAAGTGTTCAAATGACACCTGCACTAAACACATATGCAGTGTTGTCCTAGGTTGCATACAACTGCAGGATATCCTACAGCCAAATATGGCCACATTCCATTCCAAGAGAATAAAATAACGTGAGTCAACTTGTTAGCTTTGTCAGAGCTAATAAAATCAACAGTGCAACATTTTGTAAGAGAAAATTCTAGCATAGTTTTCAGTAAGTTGCACCATCTGTTTTATGAGACAGCCTTTAGACATGGCTTGATGACAGTTTAGTTTTTCTGTATGTCTTCAGGATCTTCAAGAAAAAGCCCAGTAGGAAATGGTATCATAAGTGGCAGAGGTCAACCACAAAGTAAAGTCATAGCAGAACAAAATAAATCAAAATAAAAATCTTGCTGGACCAACAACAGTGTCATTAGCCTGAATTTTAATTCTGGAGTTCAGTCCTCTTAAGCCTAGAACTGATGGATCTCTGATTTTATAGAATTACAGAACTGTTTCAGTTGGAAAAGTCCTTTGAGATCATTTAGTCCAACTGCTGACCTAACACCAATTTGGCCATTAAACCATGTCTTGAAGTGCCATGTCTACACATTATTTTAACACCTTCAGAGATGGTGATACTACCACCTCCCTGGGCAACCTATTCCAATGCCTGAGCACTCTATTTCAGTAAAGACATTTTTCCTTATATCCTATCTAAATCTTCCCTGGTACAATCTGAGGCCATTTCCTCTCATCCTATCACTTGTTACTAGGGAGAAGAGAACAACCCTCACTTCACTACAATCTCCTTTCAGGTAGTTGTAGTAGAGAGCAATAAGTTCTCCCCTCAGCCTCCTCCTCTCCAGACTGAAAAAATCCCATTTCCCCTAGCCATTCCTCCTAAGATTTATTCTCCAAACCCTTCAACAGCTTGATTGCCCTTCTCTGGACATGCTCCAGCAACTCAACATCCTTCTTGTTTTGTGAGGCCCAAAACTGAATTCAGTATTCAAGGGGTAACCTCACCAATGTCAAGTACAGCAGTGCAATCTCTGGTCCTGCTGCTGACGCTATTCCTTGGCCACCGGAGCACAGTGCTGGCTCATGTTCAGATGGCTGTCAATCAGNTATTTTAACACCTTCAGAGATGGTGATACTACCACCTCCCTGGGCAACCTATTCCAATGCCTGAGCACTCTATTTCAGTAAAGACATTTTTCCTTATATCCTATCTAAATCTTCCCTGGTACAATCTGAGGCCATTTCCTCTCATCCTATCACTTGTTACTAGGGAGAAGAGAACAACCCTCACTTCACTACAATCTCCTTTCAGGTAGTTGTAGTAGAGAGCAATAAGTTCTCCCCTCAGCCTCCTCCTCTCCAGACTGAAAAAATCCCATTTCCCCTAGCCATTCCTCCTAAGATTTATTCTCCAAACCCTTCAACAGCTTGATTGCCCTTCTCTGGACATGCTCCAGCAACTCAACATCCTTCTTGTTTTGTGAGGCCCAAAACTGAATTCAGTATTCAAGGGGTAACCTCACCAATGTCAAGTACAGCAGTGCAATCTCTGGTCCTGCTGCTGACGCTATTCCTTGGCCACCGGAGCACAGTGCTGGCTCATGTTCAGATGGCTGTCAATCAGCATTCCAAGACCCTTTTCTACTGAACAGCTTTTCAGCCACTCTGCCCCAAGCCCGTAACGTTGCATGGGGTTGTTGTGGCCCAAGTGTAGGACCTGGCACTTGTTAAATCTAATGCAACTGACCTTAGGCCATTGATCCAATCTGTACATGTCCCTCTGCAGAGCCTTCCTACCTTCAAGCAAATCAACACTCCCTTCCAGCTTAGTGTCATCTGCAAAATTACTGAAGGTACACTCAATCTGCTTGCCCAGATCACTGACAAAATATAGCAAAGAGAACTGTCCTAAATACTGAGCCCTGGGGAACACCACTGTTTACCTGGCAGATGGATTTAACTCCATTCACCATCACTCATTGGTCCTAGGCATCCAGCCAGTTTCTTACCCAAGCCATGAGAAGCCAGTTTCTCTAGGAGGATGTTGTACGAAACAGTGTCAAAGGCTTTACTAAAGTGCAGATAAAAAAACACCCAATGCCTTTCCTTTATCCACTAAGTGGGCCACCTTGTTGTAGAAGGAGATCAGGTTTGTCAAGCAGGACCTGTCCTTCACGAGCCCATGGTGACTGGGCTTGGTGATCCAGTTGCCCTGCGCACACTGCATAGTGACACTAAATTTTTAACCAGGTTCTCATAAACAGCTGGTGTAAAAGAACTTTCCTCCACTATAAAACAGCAGTCACATTATTCTCATAACAATTCACTTCAAAATGCTTATTTGATGAGTTTCTGAGAATGATTAAGAACAGGCTTTGGAGCAAAACAGTGTAGAAAACTTGTGAGATGCTGTATCACATTCCTATTGACAGTTTATGAAGGTCTCAAGACTGTCTGACAGTGCAGTCCCAAAGAGACGACAAGCAGGAAAAAAAGAAAATAAGACTAAAACATCTCTCCAGCATCATTTGCAAAAGTCAGTTTGGAGGCTCAATTCAGCATTTTCATAAAAATTCATTCTGATGAGCAGTGCTAATGGCTATGTTGCCTGTTTCTGAGGGAATCATACTGTGTATAGTCCGCTTGAAAAATAAGAGGAACCTGACAAAATGAGCTTGAATGTGAATGAGAAACTCATATTTTTTGACAGCTGAATGGCAGTCTCTCAAAGAATGTAAAACACAAGCGGAATCCTTGACTTAGCATAAAAATTTCATCTTCAGAAATTATTTCTGATGCTAGATTTCCAGGACCAGACAACTGGATATTCTGTACTATGCGAATTGATTTTTGTTGAGATTACTTCTTGCCCTGCCCAGACCTGAGGCCAAAGCACTCCACAATCCCTGCAGACTTTCCAGATGAGACGGACAACTGTTTACTTTTCTCAGAAATTATTGGCTGAGATGACTCTCGTAACATTACAAAAAGGGTCAGAAATACAGTAATTATCAAAAGTATCTGACAGTTATCTTAGTATCTCCACAGGGTCATAAATTCTAGTTTTGTTCTTCAACTATCATGGCTAGAGATTGCCATAATTGCATGGCCAACTTGTTTTGTAGGATGGCACAAAGCAGGGCTTGGATAATAACTGTAAGCCTGTTTTCATTTTGACTTCAGAGGTTTCAAAGTTGTCTCTCCAGAGGCAAAAGATCAGTTAACTGTGCACTGATGCACAGCTCCCTGCCCATAAATATCTTATTAGTACAATAAAGAGAAGCAGGCCTCTTAAATCTGTGATGGGGATATTAGTATATTAACATGGCATCCACAGCCTACAGAGAAATATGCATTTACATACACATGTTAATCTAATCTATCTAATTCCTATCAGTACTTCTAGGTAACTTCTATGAGCAGCTGAGCAGTCCTACATATTCCAATACTTAAATGAGAGGCTGGTAAGAAGTTGGGAGAACATAAACCACAGCAAAAAGTAAAGGAGAGAAAATCTAGATCTTAGAAATTAAAAACAAGAGGTAATACCACCAGTAATATCTGCATATTATGCATCAATGTATTAAAGTGTGAAAGGGGAATATCATAGAAGCATAGAATGGTTTAAGTTGGAGTGGACCTCAAAGATCATCCAATTTCAACCTTCCACCACAGCCAAGGACATCTCCTATTAGAACAAGTCGCTCAGGGCCTCATCCAGTATGGCCTTGAACACCTCCAGGGAGGGAGCATCCACAAGCTCCCTGAGCAACCTGTGCCAGTGTCTCACCACCCTCACTATAAAGAACTTCTTACTAACATCTAGTTTAAAACTCTCCTCTTCCAGTTTAAACCTATTACCCCTTGTCCTGTCATTACAAGACCTTGTAATAATCCCTCCTCAGCCTTCCTACAGGCTTCCTTCAGACACTGGAAAGCCACTAGAAGGTTTGCTCAAAGCCTTCTCTTCTCTAGGCTGAAGAGAGTCCCAATTCCTGTAGTCTGTCTTCATAGCAGAGATGCTTCAGCCCTCTGATCATCTTCGTGGCCCTCTTCTGGATTCTCTCCAACAGTTCAACATCCTTCTTGTGTTGGGGACTCCAGAACTGTACACAGTATTCTAGGTGGGGTCTGATGAGAGCAGAGTAAAAGGTGAGAATCACCTCCCTTGCCCTGCTGGCCACAGTGCTCCTGACGGCTGCTGTCTGGGCTGCACATGCACACTGCTGGCTTCCATTGAGATTTTCATCAACTCAGACCCCCAGGTCCTTTTCCTCAGGGCTGCTCTCCAACCATTTGGCACCCAACCTGTATTTGTGCTTGGGATTGCACTGAACCAGGTGAAGGACCTTACATTTAGCATTGTTGAATTTCATGAGGTTGGCCTGGGCTCACCTCTCCAGTCTGTCCAGGCCCCTCTGGATGGCATACCTTAAGTAGAGGCATGTAGATTCTTAGTTCCCAGTGCTTCTACCATTTTGATTTGGTACTGATGAGAAACAATTTTCTGGCAATAACATACATTAAAAAAAACAGACTACACATAGCCTCAGAATGCTTTCAGTCTCTTTTAAACACAATGTAAAACTTAGCAGTAGCTAAACTTGACTAAGTAAAACGAACCTAACCATTCTTTGTCAATGACAATTAAACCAAATTTAAGCACAGGCAATCTTTTTTTTTTCTCTGAACATCTCTCAAAACTATTTATGGTACAACTTTTTTTTATCTGTATTTGTCAAGCTAACCACATTATTGTACTTAAATTCCTTACAGTGCCCAGTGTGCATCACGCATACAGGTTAACTGGTAGTCATTGCTTATACTCTGATACACATCAGGTTCTCTTTTGGGTCCTGTGAACTCATTCAACAATATTAATTTGGAAATTATATTTGCAAATAGTAGTGTCCCCAGAAATCCTAATATTAATCAAATATCATCATACAATATACTTTTCTTTTTCCTAAATCCTACCCCAGACTGAAAATGTAATAAATGATGATCTGACCTGCACACAACAGATTTCAAGATATATCACAGAATCACAGAATTAACCACGTTGGAAAAGAACTCTAGGATCATCGAGTCTAACCTATCACCTAACGCTTCTAATTAACTAAGCCATGGCACTAAGTGCCTCATCCAGGGAGGCACTTTAAACACCTCCAGGGATGGTGACTCTACCACCTCCCTGGGCAGCCCATTCCAATGGGCAACCACTCTTTCTTCCTAATGTCCAGCCTAAACCTGTCCCGATGCAGTTTGAGACTGTGTGCTCTTGTTCTGTTAAAAACAGTGGCAGTTCTGCTGCACATCCTCTAGCTACAAGAGAACCAGGCAGAAACTGTGAAACAATTCCTTCACTCACAGTTGAAGACAGGACAGATGAGGACCACCCCTGAGCTACTCAATTTCACATAGAGCAATTCATATGTGACAGGTTCTGATCCCTGTCCCAAGTCCTTCATCTGGTTTGTGCTCGAGCGATCCAGATGGACTTGTAAGTAATAGGAGATTGCCCACATTTTCGCCAAGCTATGAAGATGTGTCTGAGGGACAAAAGTCACTTAACATCCATGAATTCATATGCAAATCTCAGCCTGAGGTTTTGCCAGCTACTCTAAGCCTTTGACATATTTTTCTTTGCTCAACTGGAACACTTATTTATTTATATGTAGTTTAAACAACAGCAGCAACAAAACAACTAACAAAACACCACAAAAACAAACAAAAAAATCCCAAAGAACCACCCACCCAACAAAAACTTTAGGTTCCTATTTCTTTTTCATTTAATTACCTGACAAACAGTAGTATAACTACATAAATTTTGCCTGAGGTGAAGTTGGAGTTGAGCCTAATCACTAGCTGGAGATATTGTTCTGGCTAAGTTGGGCAGAACACATTTGTACTGTATAGCCTGAACAACGGTTAGGCACTACAGTTAAGGATTCCTTTTAGCAGTTGTCAATTCCAATCAACCCCTTTCTAGCTTATCAAATAATACAGTTTTTCTACTTTATATTATTTAATTTACATTACAGTACAAAGACAGAAGCAGTGAGTGGGCTCTCAGCTCAGCAGCGCATAAACATATACAGAGACATGATCAGCCTTCAAAGTATATACAACTTTCTGAAATGCAGACTAGCACCTCCTAACACACTATACTGCTCACATAGCAGAATTGTGTTTATTTCCAGAATAAGCCACAAGTTCTTCTGTTCACCTACTTTAAAGAAAGGAATCAAAAGTTAAGCCATGAAAGTACAAGAAGCTACCAAAGTTGGAGAAAGCAGAGAAAACAAATGTGCCTAACATATGTATTAAAAAATGAATGTCACTTGAGAAAACTGACCAAATATTATTTCGGTCAGGATTTACTGAAAGACAAGAGTAAAAGGGAAACATGGTTTTAAAACATTCTTTAAATCCTCAAGTTAATTCAATTATACCATTTCATGGATTCTGTGCAAGCTGAAGTTTCTCACATTATGCCAGTATGTATGTAGAATCATAGAATCAACCAGGGATGCACTTTAATTCCAAGAGGTCATCAAAACTACTAAAACCTTGCTAGGATGAAAGCATGTCACTGACATCCCAAAATCCTGCAACATCCTATGTATTCTTGCCTGTTTCCACCAATGTCTGCTTACATACAATTGTAAACTTAAAACAAACCCAATGCTGTCTTGAACTACCCCTCAATCCTCAACAGCATCACTGGACAGAATTTATCCCAGTATGTTTACAGGTGGTCTGATCAGACTTTCTAGCAAACCATGGAGTGTCAGGAGGTGTTCAAGAAAAGACTGGATGGGGCACTTAGTGCCACGGTTTAGTTGACTGGATAGTGCTGGGTGCTAGGTTGGACCGCATATCTTGGAAGTCTCTTCCAACCTAGTTGATCATATGATTCTATGATTCTGAGAGTGTACTCACTATTTATTTGTCTCAAAAATATGCATATTAATACTTACCAAAAACACAATCCATGTAATTGCTCATTGCTCAGCACTAAATGATTTGAATGAAACCAACCAAATCTGCAGAGCTAAACTAGAATCCAGATTTAGAATCTGAGTTTTCCATCTGTTACTTAATCTGGACAGCATACTGAGCCGATTTAACACGTGATGATTCTGCAGACTAGACCCATCATATCAAAATTAATTCATTCTCAAATATGTTTAACTATTTTGGCTTAAAAGAGTTATTCATTCATGCTAGAGAGCTCCAAACCACCAACTACTTAATGAATGCTGCTCCTAAAATGAAATTTGTCTGCTCTTGCTAGTACCCTTTTCTAGAAATCCGCTCAGAACTTTGGTTTCATATGTGTAATTAATTTACTTTGCAGACATCATTACATCTCAAAACTTCCCAAATTTCAGCCATCAGCTTTGTGTTAATATACTAAAAGACTACATCACCATTAATAACTTTTTTGTATGTCTGCTATAGGCCTTGCAAGACCCTGAAAAGACTCATCAACAATTCACAGTATACCAGAGTTGTTCAGCCTCAATTCATTAATCTCTCACCATGAAAATGCACACGAGGCTCTCTCATAGCAATGGAGGTTCCTACTGGCATATATATTCCACCTCAAAATGAGAATTCTTTTTTTTTTTTTTTTTTAATTCACTGTGAGAGTCACAGTGCAGTGGAACAGGCTGCACAGAGAGAATGTGGAGTCTCCTTCTCTAGAGATCTTCAAAACCTGCCTGTATGCGTTCCTATGCTCCTGCTTTGCAGTGGGTGTTGGACTCGATGATCTTTGGAGGTCTCTTTCAACCCCTAACATTCTATCATTCCATGATATAAACATAAGTGACAAAGGTCTCTCCCTTTCACATCAAATGGCATTTAAAGAAGTACTGAAAAAAAAGAGGAAACATAAAAAATATATGGTTACTAGTGAAGAATATGTCCACTGTTTCCAGTGCTAAAGTAAACATTAAACATCTTTCTTCTACAAAAAATAAAAAAAATAAGTGTGTTTAACACTGCCAAAGACAGCTTAGGAATCTGTACTGAGGCACTCCACTTGGAATTCACAGTGAGAGAGGCAAGTGTTTCGCACAAATGTAAACTTCTCACAAGTTGGACCAGGCTGCCCCTAAGCTTGCAGCTTAATTAGTAATTTAAAAAAGAATAAAAGGTAAAAGATGAAGATTTTTTTTCTTTTAGCATTAGAGGACAGGTGTTTCCACCCCTCCTCCATTTTGCATTGCTGCATCTAGAAATAACATTTTAACAATGTATCAATGCAAACACAATACTGAATGTTGGCAAACTGTTAGCAGTATAGTCATAAGTCATATTTGCAGTGGTGGTCTTCTAAAATGACTGAACTTTAAATCCTTAAAAAAAGCAATCCATTAAGAACTTCACAAGGAAAGTGCCCAAGGCTAGTTTAGAACTGATTGATGTCACTGAGACTCATTACAAAAACAGAGGTTAAAATATATATAACAAAAATCTCATGCTTGCTTAAAACCCAACACTGTGATTTGTCACTTTTCAGGTAAAATACGGTATTCCATCACATTTTTGTACTGACCTCTGATATTATGCTTTTACTGAACTACCAGGAATAAGAATCCATACACTCCCATTTCAGATTAAGTATTTTTAAAGCCATATTACTCAGTAATAAACTTACTAAGCAAAAAGTCTTTGATTATGTAACAGCTTAAGAGTCACATTCCTGTTTCAGTTTTATGGCAATTATTTGACAAAGAAGCACAAAGAACAACTACAAGAATCACAAAAGCACCCTGTTTTAAATGTAGGTGGAAATAAATTCGGGAACACATAGGAGCTAGGGAGGAGTAAGTAAGCAGGTACATGCACGAAGATTTGAGGTCCTGGGTGGCCAAAAGTTTAAAGATATGCACTAAAGCACTAAATGAAAGGTAGAATAAAGGGGTCTGGGGAGAAGACCACTTATGTGCATATACACACTTAGAAAGAAGCAGAACAGTGAGCAGTGTATGGCTCTGATCTGTCCTTAATTTTCTGGCAGTTTCCTCTGGAAATCTGGTTAATAAAGGAACATAGAAATCAAACCTCTATCTCCTTAGCTTTTACTAAGCACAGTTCACACTGGCAAGCAACTGTATACAGTGCCTTCAAAGGCATATTGCTGTGTAGGAGTGATGACTGAATACCCTCAAGGCACCTCAAATGAAATGCTGTCACTTCTAGTCACTACTCAGCAGGGCTAATGCCATACCTGTTATGACAAGAATCAGCCACTTAAAGGCACCACACCTCTGCCCCCACAACTCATAGCTGGAAGAAGGTATGAGCAGCACAATAACGTTTTAGGTGTTGCCAAGGAGAAGCAATCTTTCCTCTAAACACTGAAGAGGTGAGAAGCACAGAAAATTAATAAACTTAGTATTAAATGGAGGAGGACTTCTTAGTCAGAGTTCAAATAACTGCTGTGACTTTGTAGTATTTTGTCTTGTGTACGGTCAAAGAAAGTAAAAGATTAAGATGCCATTTGACCAGGCTAAACTCGGTTTTAGTCGTCAGCCTAAACCTGCCATCTGGTGTCAAGATACAGCAGATCACACCCCAGATGATCCTTCAAACCAATCACACTTCTACCCCCTTCCTCTCTTTTCTGCAGTGTGAGCAGAGAAAAGGATCTATCAAAGATAAAAAGAGCAGAAGTTTACTTCTCAGTAGAGCGACTGTTAACAAAAACAATCATATCAACAGGTAAAATTTCACACACATAGAGAAAAAAAATTAAACACTACTCCACAACCTCCATCTGTCTGTATTCAGTGCCATGGAAATATGCCTGCGGTTGAGGAAGGAGGTATGAATTTCTTGCTAGCAAAATATGCAGGTTGGCCCACCTCAGTCATTTTAAAGTCTTCTGAAAACCTGGTATTTGTTTCACAGCGCTGTAAGTTTTGAAATCTTTGTCTCGTTTCTTTATTTCTTTTCTGTCGCAATATCTCATTCCACAATTGGGGTGGAGAAGGGTTATGCAGCGCTATCATTTGCACCTCATTAGTCTTGGGCTGGAGCTTTGAGAAAGCTGATACTCCCTCTAAATTTTTACAGATGCTTCTAGTTTACCAGTTCATGACTGCACTACTAGGAGTAACTTCCTGCCACTAAACTGTTTGCTGGCATGTAAACTGAATTTCAAAATCCACAAGAAAAGTAAAGCTCTGTGGTGCTCACTTGCCTTATTCTTGAGGGGGGAAAAAAAAAACCTGAAAAAGCATAGTGAACTTCTTCGCTTCTAACCTGTGAAACAAAAGTCCTTGAAAATATTTTGTTAAAATTGCAGCATATCTTGACTTTAAAATTCCTCACAAAACTGTTCATCTGCAGAAGGGTATTTGTGGAGGTGTTTGTGGTGTAAATCAGTATTACAACACACTAAATAATTAGGGAGAATAATTCATCAATGGACACATTATGTTTTGCCAAAATTCTAGAAGATTTTTTTCTTTACTTCCTACATGTCACATACATGATCTTTCACTTGGTATTAGAAGATTTCCATGAGAGATTCATCCTTCTCCACAATGTCATGCCTTATATTCCCTTCTCTAAAGGGTAAGAACTCTTTTTGGTTCAGAATTTTGAGGTGGTTGTTTTGTTTTGTTGTAATTACCTTTTTTTTTTTTTTAATTTCACTCTGTCCATAATGGTTTTGCAGAGTTTTTCTGAAGTTGCAAGCAGGTGACACTGGTTTGACTGCTCTTAATCTTTAGTGCTTTAGTAATGCTAAGGCTAATGACGAGGGACACAAATCCCCTGATAGAACTGAATGCATTCCAAGCTCCCCGACCCTCTCAGAGCAGTAATCCCCTGCAGCTGGAACTTACTTACCACCATGCACAGCTAATACATTTTTTAAAAGCTAGTCACTAGTGACAAATGTAAACTGGACTGAGCAGCTCTCATCTCATATCCCCAGTCTTCTCTCATAACCCTGAGACTTACTATTTCAGTGATGTATATGATCTACCTTTTAAAGTTACCAATCCAGAATTGCACAACTCCACTCTAAGTGACTAGAAGGTTTTAAAAGCATCTTCAACTGTCTGACTTGAACATAAACAAAAAGGTCATTCTTTATACAAATATTTCACAACTGGGAAAACCATATTATTTGGCTTTATCACTACTATTCTGAACCTACTATTTATTTTGAAGTTACATGCAAGCCATCTGTACAACAAATTACAGTATCTGCTTGATGCTATTTAGCTGCTTGCTGCTTTCTGTTGTCTTAATAACACTGATACTTGGCATGGGAATTAAATCCAAGACCGGGGTTCTATTCTGCTTATGGTAATCTGTTGCTAGTGCAAAAGCACCCTGAATTTCCAGCCTCGTAGTATAAATCCTGTATACTGTGGTACAAAACCAGACTTCCATGTAGTTTTTCTTAGTTATCTAGCTACAGAGGACTACTGAAATTTATACATCAGCAAATTAGAACAGAGTGCATTTTTCTAAATATTTCAAAGGGAGGGAAGAATGCTTCCCAAAAAGCATCCTCTCCTCACCTACTTCCATGGAAGTTTACAGCTGAACAATCCGACATTAAAAGTATATTCCAAAGAAAGCAGTGAAATGCAGAGGGAAAGCAGAAGTCTAAATATGAAGAAAAAGGTTACCCTGCTTGGAGAATTACAAGAAAACATCCCTGGCAAGGATAAAAATAGAAAGGGCTTGATGGTAGTAGAATTGCTTGATCTAGCTTTTTTAAAAAATAAATATTGGAATAGCATCTTATTTCTGTTTATTACATTTTCCAGATAACTGGCATTAATTACCTTGACTTAAGTGATATTACCAATAGAACTTGGAAACAGCTACCAAAACAATACTTAAGTACTTAAATACTGACTACAATACCTAAATTTCATTAGATTTAATTACCGCAAAGTTACATGCAGTGAGGGAAACATAATTGTATAACTATCCTTAGCATTCTAACTTGAGTTCAGCCCCTGCATATTACATACTTAAGTATCTAATTTAAATCCTAAAATTCACTCCAGTTAATAATGTGTAACTAGCAGAAACATAAAGAGACTGTGACAAATAGGTGTCTATGAATTAAAATCAGGTCTAATTATGTGACCTTTCTGTGTCCCTTAGAGCCCTCCTGAGGGCAGGTATTTCAAGCAGTCTTGGTGACCAGTCTCAACGGTAACCATGCAAATGGAATGCGTAAGATGGGGAAAAACCATCTCCAGCACTAACGAAGAAAAGCAAAAAATAATTTGCTTGATAATCAAGATTCTGTTCTATTTTCTTCCATTTCCTTCTACATGTCACTGTCTGTCATATTTCCCTAATTTAAAAGCAATCAGACAGCTTCCAAATAATTAAACAAAAACCTTTATCTCTCTAGTTTTCACTTTGAATATAGCACCATGGGATTTCCACATAGTGCATGCAATTATAAATGCACATACTCTTTTTGCATGTAGTTATGCGCAGAACTCATAAATTAATCCAACACCAACACAAGATTTAGAGACAGACAGGACTGCCAACATCCTAATGATGAGTAAGTGGTGCTTTATGGCAAGAATGTCCTTGCTGTCACAAGTGCTGCTGTTTGTAAATACTGCTACTGCTACAAATGTTTAACAATACCAAACATCTTTAAGCACTGCTTTCTAAATTAACAGCAATGTGTACATATTCACAACGCACATCATTATCTTAGATAACTTACGGTAATCCATATACTCTCTTCATCACTACAGTGCTTACTAATCAAATATAAAATTTGGCACAAATTTCATCATAATGGAATTCTGCTATGGCAACAATATTCTTTAAATACACCCCAAAAATGTAGTTCATATCACATTAGAAAAATGAGATCAAAGTAAACTTAGAATCTTCTATTAACAAAACAGAATTCAAAAATAGCATCCAGTGCTCTGCTTTAGTCTGCAAAAGTAAACAAAATGGAAACTGTAACAAGTATAAAAATGTAAGAAATCTCCTAAGAAATCTGCAATGTAAGATTTTTTTTTTTTTTAGAACTCACAACATAAAGACATGTAAAAAACAGGGATGGCTTTGAAGAGTTTATGTAGTACACCAACATTTGAGAAGAAAACCCTCAAAGCTATGATTTTACTAAAAAGCTTCTACATGTTTTCTAGTCCATGCAAACACGAAGAAGCAGTTTTATAAACCTACACAGAGCACAAAATGGAAATTCCTAGCTCTATATGAAACCCCACACCACCACTGGCAGACAGTGTGAAATGTGTGCTGTCTCTTTAAGCTTGAGGACCTGCTACACTTAAGGAGTCTGCAGCCAAGGAAAAGTTCTGAAGTTAAACTCTCAGGAGCAAACATTTTCTACTTGTGAAGTAAACTCTGTTGAAAGACAGCAGACTACGGTCCCACCAGTAAAAACAGGAAAGTTTTCAAGCAGTGACAGCTCTGCCTACAGACAAGGAAAAAAAAAAAAAGTGTCACAGACTCACTTTATTAAACCATATGCTCATTGCCCTGTGAAGAAAGCAGGGTCACTAATTAGTTCATTCTGTGAAAGAAGCCCCTCCTGATCCCGTTGACTTTTGTCCCCCCGGTTAGCTCAAGCTATTTCTGTCATGCAACTTGAAAATCACTGGAGGGAAGAAGATCGCCATAACAACCGATGAAATGATCTTGTGGAATGTGTCTAGTGGCACTGGAATAACCTGAATATGTGCTCCAGATGTGTCGGCTGTCACGGAAAAAGTAAACACATCTGATGGACAACGTATGACTGGATGGCCTCTCAGTTGACTCCAGAGAGTTGGGATGGAGGGGAGGGAAAGGAAAGGAGGCATAGAAATGGAGTCAAGGGCCAGGCAAGAGTCACCCTGTGGACCTGTGCAGCCTGGCAGGCTGAAAGGGGTGAGAACTAGGCTCGATTGTTCCATTTCTGTCCCTCCTCTGAGTGGCCTCTGTGGGACTGCTGCAGCCTCTGTGCATTTCTGCCTGGCACAGACTTGTGAGCTTTTGGGAGCAAACTGAAATATGAACTTCTAGGGGGAGGGGGAGAGGAAGAGGGGTTTCACGATGCTTACTTCCTAAACCTTGTGTATCAATAGACAGTTTTATTCTTTTCAAGGCATTCTGCTTCTACATTCCCCATCCTTTCTCAAAAAATAACCTGGCCTGCTGCCTTCTATGTACTATCAACAATGTATTTATCTTGTTGCTGAGAGGCAAGCATGAAGATAAGCTATACTTTCAAAAACTGGTCTTAGCTTGCCTCGTCACCATGAAAAGTCACCCATTTTTTCTATCTTTTCCAGCATTGCTTCTAGTAAGTAACAATGTTTATTTATGATTATCAATATCATGAACTTGTATTTCTAAGGAAAAGAAAACTTAGGGGAATAATCTGGGTTATCCCAGGATTCCTTTCCTACTCATTTGGAAAAAAAAAAAAAAAAGGTGATGCAGCTGATCAACAGGAATACATATCTAAAGGGCAGTTTTCATTCTTTGGGCTTTATGATCCCAGTCTAAAAAGCTGTCTATCATGCATGTACACAAATCTGCAAAGCGAAGAATGCACCTGTGTGAGGCACTTAACAAAGGTGCAATATATATTTAAAAAAAAAAAATTAGTCTGCTGTGGCGTCAGGAGATTAGTACAGCACAGCAGTGTTTTGTCATAAATTTACAGAGACAAGAGTAATTCCATAGGCAAAATGTTGAGAAAAACTGCCTTGAATTTACTGTGTACCATCAATATTGATTACTTCAAGAGTTCAGACAAGAACACACACAACCTCGACCTTTCAACAAGTACTCTGTGTTTAGGTATTCTAAGGCTGGATAAAGAAAGCTGAGGCCAATTTTTCCTAAAATCAGGTTAAATTTAACATGTCATAGGAATTTCTCCATACATTCCATAATAAAATCTTGCGAAGAAAAATAGTCTTACGTAAAAATTTTACAAAGTTTCAAACTACAGCTGTAAAACTGATCCATGTTTATTTTTTTCCCCAAAAAACTTCAAAAATAAATATTTTGGTATTGCAAGTCACTGATTTTATAATTATGTCTCAATTATGAATTTACAGAGAGACAGTGCATATTGCCAGTTCTCTTACTGCTTCACATATCTGGGTTCCCAGCCTCTCAGGCCATCTAAATCTGTAAGAAAAGTGTAAGTGTTGACCCTCTTTCCAAAAGCCATGTATCAGAAACTTTATTAAAAATGTACAGGAAACAGAATTCAGTGAATAAGACGTAACTTCACTTACAAAGTACTTAACTGCAAACAATTTTCACTACTTGTTTGGTTAAAAATGAGGCAGGCTTCAAAACTCAGTATTTTAATTAACTGCAGAGAGATGACATGGTGACACTTGCCAACATGGCTGACATGAAGAGGTTCCAAAAAACTGTAATTGCCTCTTTTTTTTCAGTGAGTTATCAACAAATCTGGAGTATTACCCACCGGACAACTAATAATCCGGAGAGATGTATGGCAAGAATACGAAGTTGTATCATTGCTGATCTCTCCACATAATTTACCAGGCGAGGGGACTCCACTGCAGAAGGACTACTGACAGCCAAAAATTTAAAAGGCAAAGAGTACCCTACGAAAAGCAAATAAATACAGCAAAGCTAACATTGCTGAACAGCTAGTCAAGCAATACAGAAGAACACAAACTTCTAAGAGTTAATGACTATGCGAGAAAAAATTGCTAAGTACAACAATAACAAAATCTATTTTACAACTTTTTCAGCCTAGTATGTTTAATGTTAAATTATAATCATGCTAACAAAATCTTTAGGCTCTAGTAATTGGTGAGCCTCCTACATTCTCTGAGATAGGAACGAACCACATTATTTCCTGTATTACCAGGAATAGTGGATTCTAAGCATGGAATTTTTCATTTAGGACCCACATTGAGTAGAACAATTAAAATAATCTTAGTTACACCAAATAGTCCTGCTCTTATAATCAAAGAACTGTTTTGCTTGATTGTACTAGGATTATGTTTACACCTGGAGTATCTACTCCAATGACTGACTGAACTGAGATGAAATTGAAGACTTGTATTTCTACAAACCATACCTTCACAAACCCTGTTGCTTACATGCATCTGACTGTACATGCATCCTAATACTGAAATATTTACAGAACAAAAAACCCATACTTCTTTGTGAACAACTTAGATGCCCTCCATATAAATTGCTGTGGGAAATAAATCTATAAATAATGTAAATTAAGGAACCGCTCAAAACATTCACATACACTATCACCATGAGCCAGTAACAGTTCATAAACTCTACAAGTAAGCATAATGCAGAAAATAAACAACTAAAACCTCTTAATTAGAAGCCAAGAACTTAATTAGAAGCTAGTATTATCTTATTCAACTATGATGATGAAGGTGTCAAGATGTTAGCAACAGTAGGGCTGGAGGGGCTGCTTCTGCAAGAGTAGGTCAGAGGCTGTCCCATGCTGGACGAGGTAGGATCCAATGGGCACACTGGAGGACATAGCTGAGCCTCACAACTGAAACAGAGGTGCCTCAAGGAAATCATATTTAAGAAAGGGCAAAACACAGTCAACAGAGAGAAAGACAGTGGGGAAGAAAATTAAGAAAAATCCACACAAATACCAAGGTCAGAGAAGGTGAAGGAGGTGCCTAAGGTACCAGAGGGCTTGGAGCCAAGGGAGAGGACCATAATGAGCAACATGCACAATGCAGCCTGTGAAGGACACCAAACCATAGCAATAAGATGTTCCTTGAAGGAACAGTGGACCATGGAGAGCCTAGACTAGCGCGGATTTTTCCAGAAGGTCTGCAGCCCATGGAAGGATCATGCTGGAGAAGGGAAAATGTGTGACTGGCAGAGAGAAGCTGTTATGGACTGAGCATAAACATCCCATTCCACATCTTCCTGCACTACTTGGGGGGAGCAGAAGAGGCAGAAGTGAAGAAGTGAGTGGCTGGGTGGGAGTTTTGCCCTTAGCCAATGTTAACTCATCAAACTGACAAATACATAATAACCACCTCATGGACTGAACGCAGAACAAGAGAAGAGCAAGGTATCATTTTGCAGTTGGGTTATTTAGCCCTTCATAAAACATTCACAGAACACATCCATCTAGGTTGCATTGCTTTGACTAAGCATTTCTTGATATTGAGCTCAGTGATTATTTGTAATCATTTCTACCAATAACAAGAAATGCAGAATTCTTTCACTTAGTGAAGTAGGATTGACATAAAAATGTTTTTGAGCAATTCTAAAACCCAGTGCCAAACTGTTAACTGGCTTTATGTTACACCTAAATCACAGAAGCACAGAATCATCAGTTGGAAGGGACGTCAAAGATCATCTAATTTCAACTCCCCTGCCCTGGGGCACCTTCCACTAGGTCAGGTTGCCCAGAGCTATATCCAGCCTGGCCTTAAAAACATCCAGGGAAGGGGCTTCCACCTCCCTGGGCAATCTGTTCCAGTGTCTCACTAACTTTATGTGAAGAACTTCCTTCTAACATCTAATCTAAATCTATTCTCCTGTAGCTTGGATCCATTCCCTCTATTGTGAAGACTGTCCGACACCCTAAAAAGTCCCTCATCAGATGTCTGGCAGGCCCCCTTCAGATACTGGAAGGCCACATTAAGGTCTCCTCAGAGTCTTCCTCCAAACTGAACAATCCCAGCTTTCCTCACAGGACAGGCGCTCCAGCCCTCTGATCATTCTTATCATCCTTCTCTGCCATCTTTTTCATGAAATCAGAGCTTATTCTTAAAAATATAATTTTCTAAGCATTGTCACCTAACTAAAGGTAGTTTTGAAACAATGCACAGAACACATAGGAATTTCAGTTGCTTCATACAGACAATCTGTGGACAACCCGCTTGTTTTTTTTTCTCTGTCCAGTTTTGGGACTTGCACATTCACTATTCACAACCATCACAAAGACTGATTGACTCTCTCACAGTGAACCACGTAAAATCACGTTTCATACATATTACTTATTTTAATTAAAAGTTTGGAACTACTCAAGCATGTAGAGGATCTTAAGAGAACACAAACACTCCATCTCATGATGTAAAGATGTCCATTTCATGTAGAGAAACGACAGCCTTTGCTGGTAGAAGTCTGCGTTCTTACAATAAAAACAATTGGACCAACTATCTTATATATCTGTGTGATGGAAGTTCTACTTTTTCCACATGCGATTCAATTCAACCAGTACTATTCATCTAACTGACAGATTCTGAGAAAAAAACATGTCCAGATCAGGCAATTACTGAGAACACAGGATCATAAAACACAGTAAGCATACGCAAGTTATAAGAATGTACCTCATACAGAAAGCATGGCTTGTCAAAGTTCTAAGGACAGATACAAATATCTGTGATATACAGGGAGAGAAATCCGTATTTGTATTAATGCACCAACACAAAATCTGCCATAACACTGTATTTTACAATATTTTGCATTGATTTAAGAGCAATACTAAGAGCTGTTGCACTACTTAATTGTTGGACTGCTGCTCAAACCAGTCAAGACACTTACTCCTGCCTGCACCTGTTGAAGTTTCTGAGGTTCATTTCCCGCTAATACAAATACCAAGGCTTTAGGGTAGCAGTTTGTTCCATGTCACTAACTTGGTTTGTTCCTACTGTCTATAGCTTAGACACCTGAAGTTTGCTTATCTCTCTCTCACAGCCCATCCTTCATCAGAGGGGACACAGATGGAGTTTAAGAATGGCAAAATAATAAATATGAACAAGACATACTGTAGTCCTTCGCAGATCTTCAGATCACTCACAGAAACAGATGTTTTGTTATCTCCAAATTAATCATGGACTTTATTTTACACTGGGTAAGGGCTTCATCTTACTATTCATCATATTTACGGGATCCTTCCTTTCCAGTTCAGGCAGCCAAAATCATGTTTCTGAGCCTGTTCACAACCAAAGTTTTGTTACTGTATGAGAAGTCTGGCAGGCACTTATGTGAATGTGAAAAGGGGAACAAGTATTAATGGAGAAGATCAGACTCCCATTCATCCCTTGAGAGACTACTGATGGTACTAATGAAAGCATAAACCTCTGTGTATGACTGTACAAAAATCCTATACTTTTAGCTTCAGGGGCTCTTGAAAAATGAGGGAAGTACAAATGTGACACTAGAAGACAAAAAAAAGTTACATTCAGTAACTGTGTCAGACAAGTGTTTCTCTGAGTTCTGACAGTGGTTCTCTCAAGCCCTTGCAAACACATTAGGGACTTAACTCATGGTGAATACAACTCTTCATCTACATAGGATTGCTTCCTCTTGATACAATCAGAGCAGATGAAAACCATATGCTGGGGGTCTGGTTTGATGGCATTTTGTTTTTAGAGATTTTTGCACAACAAAAGTAATCCAACTGTGTGGAGCTTAAAAATGCTGTCTTCCCAAGAGATGTAATTCAATATTACGTTCCATACTAGCAAAAGACAACAGCACTGCCATACACAGAGGTCTTTGAACTTTTCCATCCATTTTTTCTATGTACATTAGATATAGATAATATATGTTCTGGTATTTATAAAGAGTAAATATACAAAAACAGAATGCTTTTTTTGTAAGTGCTATAAAACATTCACATTTTCAATGTAAAAACTGAATTAATTAGGGGAAGAAAATGAAAAGTACTACAAGTTATGTTAAAAAGGATGCTGACACACCAGACTAAGTTTTCTATGTGTGCATCAACAGTCATTAGGAAGCTTAAAACTCAGACAATGGATGAGAGACAAACCAGCAGCAGATTAAATAACTACCAGTAAAACACACCACTATTTTTTCTGAATGTAATGTATTCATACAGTGCTGTAAAGCCTCCTTTGGTTCATCTAAAATCCTAACTCTAGAACTAAGACACAGAATATGGCCTCAGCTCAAAAGTCAATCCTACTTCTCATAGCTGAAACCATTTCCACATTGTTTACACATACTCAGTTCAGAATCAAGCCATATTTGTGCAAATTAAATAGAATTTTCTTTTCATAAGATCACGTCTCTCAAGAATAGGTACTGTAGAAGAAATTACAATCGCTGCACAGCTTACTAATTAGCACTGCAGTAGCTAAAAGAAGGAAAACCTGTGGTTTTTTATCACAATAATTAATATTATCAACTCTTCAGATTTGTAACAGAAACATTTCAGTGAGGTCTACTACCTGAACAACGTCAAAATAGATCTGGTATCATGTTTAGCTACATGTTACAGAGAATACCACCAGGCCAAATGTTCTTCCACAGCCACTTTTTTTTACATGGAAGAAAGGCAACTTTTCTTTTAGGCAGCATTCCTCTACTTATATTAGATAGTTTTATCATTTAATGTTCATGTCAACTAGCAGTAAGTTTAGATACAATGGTTTCTGTTACTGTCAAATAACATTTACTTTGTCAACATTGCATCATCTCCCTTTACTGGAACGACAGAATTCATTCTCTGTACAGAAACCTTGATATACACTAATTACCAGGACTTGAAAACCTCTCTCAGATTTGCAAGCAAGCAGGAATAATTTTCAGGCAAGGGTCATTAACTTTTTAAGAAATTGGGAGCTTACACTTGCATTTTAGTGCTTGTGGCATGACAGGCCTCTCAAATACAGAACAAACGGAACCAATGCAGAATCTGACCCTCTGGACTGATAGCTTCATGGTCCTCTGACACTGCTGGCAGTTCCATTTCCACTGACTGAAAAATTAAGATTTTTGTTGTCAGAAGTGAAAACTAATGTCAGTTTCTCTCAGCTGCTTCTCTGGAAACCCTGAGATAAAGTCTCCAGAACAAAGATAAACTTTAAAATCAGAAGCTCAGAGAGAAGCAGAAATCATAAACACATCATGCGACTCAAAAAAAAAAAGGCTAAACCAGCCACATTCAAAGTGACTGAGGGACAGGGACAATACTGTCTTCTTCCTTTATAAAAGCAAATGGAGGGTAAAAAAAAAAAAAGAAAAAAAGAAGTGGTGGTGGGGAAAGGTGTCAAAGAGGAGAAGAATGAAAACAGATACGGAAGACCAACTCCACAGACTTTGGTATAGGAAGATACACAGCCTCCTGTCTTCTGTGATGGTTAGGATGTGCTTGTTTCTCAGACAACTCTATCTCAAATTTTCACATCACTGGAATAGCTGGCTTAGCTTCCTGTTAAGTGTTTCAAACTCATGCACGAGTGGAGTTGTAAAAAACAAAAGAGAAAGCAAGAGAATAAAACTATTTAAGTTCAAACAAGGTAAGTGTTTTTTAAAAGCGCTCTACATGAAGTGTGCTCTTTTTTATTGGTAAATAGTCTTTTCTTTTTCTGAAGAATTTTGAATACTAGATCTTTGGGGGGAAAAAATTAATTTTAAAAAGCACTTAAAGATCTCAAATGCAGCACACTGACCTTTCTTAGCAAGCAATATTAACTCATTTGTGAAATCTTATAAAACTGGAATGTGGGGACAGGTTTATACTATCCCTGGTCAGACTGACCCAGTGTTCTCCTCCTCTGAACCTTCTATGAAATTACTATTGTGGAGAGGAAAGCGAAGGATGAAATTGCCTGGCAAGACACTGTAACTGCTTAAAAAATACATTTTGTTTCCAACACTTTCAAAATAAGTTATTTAATACACATTAATTCTGAAGATGCCACAGGATTACAAACTCATTTGACAAAATGCTTTCTGAACACAGAGACCAATATATACAGCAGAAAGTGACACAAACACTACGCTATCTAAGAAATGTTACATTGGAAAAGAAAAAAAATAACCAACTGAAGTTTTGCATGAGATAAGCACTTACTTCCTCATCAAACATAGGAAAAAAAACCAAATGTGTCTCAGTAAAACTATTCTAATTATGAAAATTTAGCATTATTTTTTTGTATTTTATCTTGTAAAAAGTTAAATATGCCTTTAGGAGAAATACAAGCACCGCTGTTGTAGTTTTAGTAAGACGATGACACATATTCTATGAAAGTGAGTTTGCAATACACAGTAGCAAGTAGCCATGCAACTCCCATAGAAATGTTGTCATGTAATTCAACAAAGACCAACATCAGAACACATCCTGACAATACAGTAATCTATCGTTAGCATTAAATGTTCTGTCCTAAGACTTTAATTGCAACAAGACGTGAAGCTCTAAGATTTAACACTGGCAAAGTGTTCATTCAGCAGGCATGGACAAGGAGCACATAGTTTATACATGCTGGTACATATAAGTCATTGTTTGCTAGCCTGGCTGTGAGCACGCGAAGTAAAACTACACACACAACCACTAGGCTTTTTCTCTATGCCTGTACCTAAGAAAATTTCTAGATACACAGACATACACGTGTATATACACACAGAGAACACGCAAGCAAAGGACACTGCAAAGAAAAACACAAAAAGAGTGATACCTGGTTGATTCTATGATACTTCTCTTTCTTATTCTTCTGTGGTTGTGGGTTTGTGTTTTTTTGGGTTGGGTTGATGGTTTTTTTTTCCCTAATCAAAATGCCAGTGCCTCTCTTTTTTTTTTTTTTGTTTTTTTCTCCTTTTGTTGAAGTAAGGAACTGAAAACATCAGCCAAGCAGAACTTAGCCAGGCACTGTACAGCACAAATATTTTGGGGGAATCACCAAACAAAATTTGCAGAAAGGTAATATGGCAATAAAAGGCCTTCATTTCAGCTGGAGACAACGTACACTTCAGATTATGGTAGTTGAAGAGAAGTAGGCTATAATTAATGTGCAGGCGAAGGTACAGTTCAGAAATACATTCTCAAGTTTAAAACAAACATACACAAATCTCAAGAAACAGTCAGGAGATGATGCACTTAAAATAGTAATATCTGTTTACAAATTCAAGTTGCTGCTTGGTAGAAACTTGATTTCTGTAACATGTCCCCAAGATACAATCTAATACTAAAACTTATCCTGCGGTAGGTCTACTTTTCAGTTACTAGAAGTAAGCATACAAGGTGTATAATTAGTTATGACACTGGGACAGGCATACATGTTTCAACACAGGCAGAGCTCTGAACAAAGTTTTTGGCAATGTATGACAGGACTTAAATTCAAAGCTCAAAGGCAGGGTACACAGTATTATAGGGAAAAAAAATACAAAAAAAAGCCCACCCTTTAACTTATAAAGTTCTCACACCAAATGATTTTAAAGGTATGAGCATATTCAGCTGAAACGCCCTTCATAAGATAGAAAGAAAAAAATATTGCCCTGCAGCACCAAAATAGGCTATATTACAAATTAAGAAAAGAAACTCAATCCTTTGAATAGTTTCTTTTCTTTTAGTGAAAGGGTGTAATTCTTCCCTAAAGACTACATTATGACAAAACATTTATATAAATCAAAGAAGATTTCTTTAATGACTCTGGGCAAAAGATCTTAAATCTGGGATGAAACACCAAATTCTATCAATTCTAAAATAAATTAGGCAAAGATTATACAAGTAATACTTACGTTGGCATCAGAAAAAAACCCAGGACATTAGTGTCAAATACATATCATCAACATGCCTTGACTAATATCCCCTGGAAGGGCCTTCAGGAATAAATTTTAAGTGAACTCCGAGCAGTTCAGTTAGGTATCTATTTTCTAAACATCTTAATTTAGGAAACTAACCAGATATCAAATGAAATATAATGGGTATGCCCATAAAGATTAACCTTATGGATGTCTTCTTTCATTCTACAGAAAGAACTGGACTTCAACTAGATTATCTAAGCTTTCTCAGATGTTTGCAAGGATGTCCCTGTTCTGCCATATTCTCTACACTGAACTTTACTTTTTTTTTTTATTTTCAAGAGGAAGTTCCATGATCACAGTTTTCTGTAGTAGGAAACAGTGACCCTGTCACTGTAAGTGAAATTACAAGTATATAAATTTGCAAGGCAGCTATCTTGGAAAGTATGTCTTCAGTTAAAACAGTCAAAACCCAGACCTTTTCAGACAAAAATTCATGAAGCTAATACTGCATAAGACACAGCATTTCTTTTTTTTTTTTAGAGTTTTTAAGAGGTTAGAAGACAGTTTACATATTCTCAATACAAAAACAAACCAGGTACTTATCTTACAAAATTTATCATCATCAACTTCTTTAATTTCACACAAATCTAAAATAAAAAATGTGTACTATCATTCCAAAATTAGTATAGTAGTGCTATCTCCATCAGCTTAGAGAGATGATGTAGCACTTTTGGCAGGTATGTTTTCTCTGTCAGCATATACTATGCGCTATCTAGAGAAAACCTGACAATAACACTTTTTCTTCCTTCAGATACTTAACTAAAGTCATGGTCCTTGCCAAATACTTGGAAAGAGTGTGCTTGTGATGTCACACACTATGTGTGAGGGAAGAAATAAAATTTTCAAAGACAAGGCCTCCCATGAAGAGAACACAGCACCAGATGCCTAAACCATCTTGGGTTGAATGAAATATATTTGTTGATTACAGCTCTGGTAATAGAATTAAGGCTTATGATAAACCGTTTAAGTCTTCCTCACTGAAACCCAGTATCTTTAGCAGCACTACCACCACTGCTAAGCAGTCTGCTTAACAACGTGCATGGTAGCAGGGTAGGTCACATTCATCATTAGTTCATTTCATGAACACAGAAGAAAGAAAAAAACCCTAATCCTGGAGAAGAAAGAAACAAATCTGGTATCTTTGCAGCAACAAAGAAAGCCAACAGAATTCTGGGTTGCATCAACAACAGTATTACCAGCAGAGATAAATAAGTCATTATCCCACTCTATTCAGTGCTTCTCACCATACCTGGAGTACTGCATGCAGTTTTGGTGCCCACTGTACAAGGTGCCCTGAGAAGAGAGGCTTAGAGAAGACCTTATTGCCACATACCAGTACATAATGGGCAGCTACCAGAATGTCAGAGAGTCTTTTTCCAAGGAGTCACATGAAAAAGACAAGGAGCAACAGGTACAACCTAATCCTGGGGCTATTCCAATTGGACTCTAGGAGAAAATTTTTCACAATGAGAACAGTTAGACATTGGAGTAACCTCCCAAATGTAGTTGGATTTCCCCTACATAGACCAATTTTAAGATTCAGCTTGACACGGTGTTGGGCCATCTGATTTAAACTATACTATCACCTCAGCATCCCTTCTGACCTGGTGTTCTGTGATTCAGATCAAAAATGTCAACCTGTATTAGCCTTGTCTAAGTTGTGCCTGCCTCAGAAATCACACTCTTATTTCTTTCCGTTTCATAAACACAATACTTGTAGAAAACTAAATTCACCCAGGGAAAGAAAGGCTTCATTCTGTATACTTCAGTTGGCATTGATCCTGCATGCAAAAAGCACTGGTGCATTTCAAGTGCTGTAAATACATAACAGTGTAAAGCTCGTATGAATAAATACGAACATAGTACTACAGAGTGCACTCCAGAGTTAAAATCCATCTCAGAACAACATATAATCATAAAGAGCTCTATATGTGCTCTATATCAAGCAAAGTTTGTGTCAAGAAATGTTGTATCAGATGATCTCTGAGGTGCCCTCCAACCCAGTATTCTATTATTCTATGAATCCACAGATTTTATTCTACTTACAACACATTTCGAGAATGTTACAGTATACAAGAGAATTACTTTATTACTTACACTTTTATTCTTCACACTGACACATCTACATGCTACAAGGTTATTATATTATGGAGATCACACAGTTACAGACATCTATTCAACCTGTGGGCTTTTTCAACTCTCCAACTATCACTTATAGTAAAATTGTCTCTTTCCGTTCTTAGAAGTTATGACTCTAAAGACATGACTGGACCTCTCTTCCAGACAATGTCGCTTCCTCAGTTCTGTGAGGGTTTTGATAACTTGCATGGTGACTAAGATACTATTCACAGAGTGGCTATCTTCAGTCTAAGATATTAAAAATCCTCTGGAATATACGTCATGATTCAGGTTCCCATGATCCTTTCAGCCTGAATTGTTAATTCCACAGCCATAGTTACCTATTACCAGGTAATTATGACAGGACATCAGTCTCATAAACGTCAAAGGTAAAACACCCATGAACTGTTAGAAAAATGCTACACAAAGAAGCAACAACCAGGTGATCAGGATATAGATTCACAGTGTATTCATTAGCTTGCAGCATGTCACACATCTTTGCCAATGCTGAAAGTGCAGTATCAGGATAGTGAAAATTAGTCAACAGGCTGTACATTCCTGTTAAAAGTAACCTCAGAGTAAGAGTCTTCTGTAGGAAATTGACAAGAATAAGAATTTCAAAAGTTTGGTACTGATTGCTTGATCTGTTCCATCAGCTCACTCTAAATAAATTGCAAATGAAATTTGTTTGCTCCATCCTGAACCGGCACACATATTCCATATTTTTGTTTGAGAAAGGTCCTAGAATGCTATCTGCCTCTAGCCTATGATTCAATTTTCTAACACATTTTCTTGGTATCCTGGAATGACATTTCAAGATGCTAGTTAACTGAGAGATACTTTAGTACCAAAGGCCAGCAGTAAGTACAGCACAAACGCTCTAACAAAATGCTCATATATCCAATCAACTATCTAATAGGTCAAATACACCAACTTCCAATTTGCCTGAATCCAAGTTAAACAGCACCTGTGCCTGTTCACAGGACTCAGAAGTTCTGCAAGTCTATTCAGTGACTTGCAACACTGCAACTCTATGAATGAAAGAAGTTATCTGCTAAGTAATGTGATTTAATTTCAAGTGAACTTCCATTAAGTTTTAAATAATTAATGAACTTTGCTATGCATTTTCCCATCCTGGCACTGCATTTTGCCAACACCCAATATCTCCCATTATATTGTATGTAGCCTCAGTTACAAACATTTTCCCAAGACTATCTTACTATGAACAGCAGGTTCTTAAAATCTTTACAGTCCTGAAGATTTTTTACAGAGAATACAGAGGTACTTCCTACAACATAGCAATAATTAACTAAGCCTGCATATTGTGAGAAAATTCCCATGGTAATAAAATCATCATATACTTCAATGTATTTTATAACAGCAATAGAACCCAAGATAAATAGATTAAAGATGCTCTTTTGCAAGCCAAGGCAGGCCATTTTTGGTCATTCTTCTTCTGTAATGTATGACAAAAGACATAGTGTTGTCCCTTTCATGCAGTATTGTAATACTAAATGGAAGTCATCAGTCTTCTTGAAGGAGATCCTTAATTTGGGAGAAAAATGCAGGGATTCTTCTACGGCTCTAATCCTACACTGTTTTTTACAGAAAAAATATCCACAAAAGCTGGCATGGTCATCTTTAGTTCCCAGAATCAGACAGCTATCAGAGGCCTAGTTGTTAGCAGGCCTTGTTACCACTACTGTAATAAACAAGACACAAGTTCACAATACTGGCTTTGGTTTAAGTAATGCTTATGGGAACATACTCATATCACAGAATAGGATAACAATATATTTCTCAAAGGAGACACAGTGTATTGTATGCAATATATAGAACAGGTAAGAAAGTTGAAGTCAAACTAAAATAAAATAAGAAATACAGAACTCCAAAGAGAAACCAGTGTTTTCTAAAATGTTCTCCTAAGCTTAAAAAGAAGGAACAATATTTGGTTTCCCTTACAGAAGTGCAGTAATTTTTACAGACACATTTTAGAATTGATCTATGTCTTACTTTTACTTAGAATCAAAACTATACACACAGAGGCATTTGTATGTACGCATGTATGTGTGCACTATATGTGTGCACTATATGTGTACTATGTATGTGGGTATACATACATATATGTGCACATTAAAGCATTTATAAAGGCATACGCTGTATGTATACAGTACATACACATGCGCACATTGCACTCCCACACACAGAGGAAAGCTGCAGCAGAATTTTGGAAGTTTTTTCTTCTACTACATCTGCAGTTTCCATACACCCCCCTGATATATTTTGTTTATATTACATCAAAATCATTCTTACCATATGTAAAATAAAAGGAACATGAATGTTTTACTTGTTATGTGTATAAATTTGTGTTGCTTTGTTATGGACTTAGCACCACAAAAGCAAAAAAAATCCCCAAACCAAATTATGTTTAAACCTGAAATCCGAAGGTGAATAACATGTCACATCATCCCTGAGACTTAAATTCATAAAGATGAGGACACTAACAGTTCTCTTGATTTCACCATTCAATGAGCTTTTCCCTTGTAGCTGCTCAGTCTACTGTGGTCAAGAGTCTTCCCAGGTTTGGCAACAACTGCATAAGAAGGGCAATTTTTTGAACCCACAGTCTTTGACAGTGGGAAGACATTAATTGCCTGTATGATCCACGAGTTTATCTAAAATGCTCACAAATCCCCTATATAGCTCAGTGACTTCCAGATACTGCATAGAACTCACACATTATACAAAACTCATCCCACCATACTGCCGACACCTGTGAACTATTTAATAGGAAATGGGCTATAAAATTCCACACACAAGTAACACAGAAGACAGGAAAAATGTGCAAAGCAGGAAGGAGGCAAGACTCTTGCTCTGCTGCTATGGTGACTAGAAACACAAGCCTGTTCAAGCTCTTTCAGCATAATGCCATCAGCCTCACCCATCTTCTTCCCTGCCATCACCAACATTACAGAGACTCCTTCCTCTTACCAAAAATCATAGGACTTCTAGTATCCATAAAAGCTACCAGTTTGCAGGAAATATGCAAAGAGCTTCTTGACTCTCTTGGACCCCCAAGACAAATCATGAAGAACCAAGCAGCTCACACGTGTCATTGCTTTCCTCATACTGCCAACAGAATTCCAAAAAGTGACCCCTTTGAGTCTACAGTCAGCAACTGAAGAATGTCTTGCTTATGGAATAATCATTTGATACCATAAATCATTTAAATATACCAGCTGATAGATGAGATTCACCTCTGATATGCAAAGTACTACAAGTTACGTGTAGATAAGAGGAAACAGACAAGACTGTAACTTGCATTCCAAGGGCAAAAGTAAAAAAGAAACAGTTTAAGCAATGGAGTAGAAACCTATAAATCACACATCACTGATCTCCTATTGCTTCCTGTTCCTTCTTAACTCTCTTGCTGTCTTATCATGTGAACTGTATCAGCTTAGACTTAAATTCCCCTAGAGGTCTTTAGTTATATAATGCATGCAATTTCACACATTGCTTTTTAAAATTTGCACCAAAGTGAAGAAAAAATCTTAAATGCCAGTTTGTGTACTGAAGAACATAAATTCCTCAGCCTTTTCACATTGCTTACATAATCACTTTGGCAGCTGGCTTGTGGCAACATTTATTTTGATCAGGCATACTGCATGGGACATCAGAAACAAGGCATCTTCAAAAGCCAACTCAAAATACATCTGCAACTGAAATATGGTCATGTCTAGCATAGAAGAAAGTTGTACATTTTCACTATTATTTAATCTTACTAATTCTGAGCAGCTTCAGCAGAACACTTTTTATGATGCTTTCTTGGATTCTGTACAGCATGTTATTTTGCAAAGTTAAGTATTATCAGTAGGCCTTTGGAAACAACTGCCATCAGATTAATATAAAAATACTGTATTGTAGTCTATAAATTACTGTACACGGTAAGTGTTCAACTGATGAGGTATATATGTCCACTTGATTAGTACTAGGAATGTACTGGCAACTTCACAGTGATGTGAGTAACAAAATCTTTCTTTAATCAAACTGGCACACTGCCACAACAAAACCAAAGGAGTTTGACCAATAAGAGCCTATAAAAACACCTACAAAAGTAATTACTTACAAATCATAACTGGCATACACAAACAATAAAAGTGGAAAAGCCCTTTCAGGGAAATAATTCCTTAGTTAAAAAACGGCACTAAACGGGACTTCCATATTAATTTACCTTATATTTACTATACCTCAGTTCAATTTCTATATAGTTTTATTGCAAAAATCACCAGACTAGTTGCAGTAAAGAGAAGTGGTTCATCATGCTGAGCACATCTTTCTAAATGTCAAATGCTACATTTCAACAGGAAAATGTATTTGATTCCTAACTGGCCCTTTCATCTTTCATTTGGAAACCATGTAGTAAGTTTTAGATTCATCAAAGCTAATATCAGTCTAGTAATGAAAGGATGTTTTAAACTAAGTAGGCACTACTACATTTGTTCCAGCTCATGTCTGAGGATTCTGTTCAATTTAAATATTTGTCTAGTTTAAATCACAAAATCTAAGAGCTCTGCTTTTAATCTGAGGAAAGTGGAATTCAGTATCAGCATATCAAATGTTTTCAGTGCTTGAATAAAAAAAAAAAAAAAAACAACAAAACATTAACTTTGCTAAATTTTCTCTCAAACACCATTTTCTTTGGAATCAATTGTTCCGACAATCAGCTACTATACTGTTAGTCCCTCTGCCTTCAGCACTTTGAACTCAAAACGTGCAGCCACACTTCAGTTTTTCAATCAGAAATGTAAAGAAAAACTAAAAACTCCAATTTTCCTATTAGTAAATGATGACAACTTACTTTTTGAAGATGTCAATCTAAACAGTGCGTCTGAAACAAGGAAGTCTAAAGATTTTTTCTGTGGCCCATTTGGTTTATCAGCCTTTAAATTCTCATAGTGCGCAATACGGAAAGTGCAAAGAGAGTGGCTAGATTTTATTCAACAGTTACACATAACTTAATTAACTTCACTGATTTCAATGTCTTTACCCACCATTCAACCTTGCTATCACTAGGACCAGCATTAGACTCTCACGCCTTAAAAAAAAATAAGATTAAGCAATTAAATTACAATTTAATAGCTACTCTTACATATATATATATATATATATATAT
>WAAF01018332.1:4922-50886 GCA_013400475.1 Tricholaema leucomelas
CCTGGCTGGGGCACTTAGTGCCATGGTCTGGTTGGTTGGCCAGGGCTGGGTGCTAGGTTGGGCTGTTTGAGCTTGGAGCTCTCTTCCAACCTGCTGGATTCTATGATTTTATGATTTACACAGGCTGGGAAGCTCCTGAAACACTTTCACAGCCCCACAGTCACCTCAGGTTTGCAGAGGGATAGACCCCAGGTCACCTTCCCCAGGCTTTCTGGACCCTCCCAGTGTGCTGCTTTGAGGCTAATTGGAGTATTTTAATGAGATAAATGAGATGATAGGCTGTGAAAAGGAAACAATGAGGATGTCTGCTTCACTTGTAGGTTTGCTGAGACATATGAAAACAAGGACACAAACACAGGTAAAAGAGAGTGTCTCTTATCTGTATCTTCTCCCTGGGCTTCTGCTGCTGTGTAACCAAACTAATCCTTTTGCTTCTAACCCCTCTTGCCGACCCTCCAAGCTCACCTCGCCCCTGAGGCAGACGCTGGGATAAGGCAGAGGGGTGGGAAGAAGGTGGAAGGGTGGTTGGGAGCCCCTCCTGGGCAGTCTGGGAGGGAAGTTGTGTTTCTGTATTACTTCTAACTTGAGTATTTCTGTCTATAGCTGTAAGTATTGTAACTATCTGCTTGGATATTGTGCTAAGCTGCGAGTATAAAGCTTCATTCCTTAACTCCCAGCAGGCTGAATCTAGTCTAGGTGACTCCGCAAGAGTGCTGGGGCAGGCAACTCCCAAACCACCGCACCAAATAGGCACCAGAGGCTCTTTCTCCTCACCGGGCCCCATCCCTTCGCCCCGCTGTCGGCCAGGCACCCTGTAAGAACCGTGGGCACAGCGTCCAGCCTGGCCTGCGCTGCGCTGACTGTGAGCAGGGCAGGGGTAGGAACGGGAGCTGCGGCAAGAGCACAGGCACGGAGGGAAAGGGACAGGAAGGGGAAGAGAGAGGGGCAGAGAAAAGATAGGCTGGAGCAAGAGAGCAGGAGTAGGAAGAGCAGCCGGGGAAGACGAACCGGAGCCGAACCCTGCGCTCCGAGCCCGCCATGGCACTCCCAGCAGCCCCCGCGAGCCGCGCACCGCCCGCCGGGAAGCGCAGTCTGAGCGCCGCCGGCAGCCCGGGCAGGAGCGGGGAGAGGCTCCGCGGCCCCGGGCAGCGCTTCCCAGCGTGCACCGCGCGGGCAGTGTCACGGCCCCGCCTTCTCCCGCTACCTGCCGGGATACTGAGTCCGCCGGCAGTAGCCCCCGCGGGGTCTCTAGGCCGCGGGACTACATTTCCCATCGTCCCCCTCCCACCCCGCCCCCGGGCCCCGCCGGGCGCCATTTTGTTTCTCTGTTCAACCTAAGATGGCGGCCGGGCGGAGAGAGTGAAGGTTGCTGCGCTGAGGTGAGGGGCGTCTGGCCGGGCGCCTCCGGCCCGGCAGGGCTCTTCTCCCACGGCGGGCCGCTCTCGCCCATCCCCTGCCCCGAGCCGAGCTGGGGCCGTGGAGGAGCGGCCGGTCCATGGCCAGGAGGTGGCCGGTGCGGTCGCCGCGGCCCCCATCGCCATGGACCTGCGCACGGCTGTGTATAACGCGGCCCGCGATGGGAAGTTGAAGCTGCTGCAGAAGCTGCTGGGCAGCCGGAGCCGGGAGGAGCTGGAGGCGCTAACGGCGGGGCCCGGCGGAGGTGACGGCCCCGGGGGAGGGAGCACTCCGCTGCTGATCGCCGCCCGGCACGGGCACCTGGAGGTGGTAGAGTACCTGCTGGATCACTGCGGGGCACGCGTGGAGGAGGGGGGCTCGGTTAACTTCGATGGGGAGACCATCGAGGGGGCCCCGCCGCTCTGGGCGGCATCCGCGGCCGGGCACCTGGGGGTGGTGCGGAGCCTGCTCGATCACGGCGCGTCGGTGAACCAGACCACTCTGACCAACTCCACGCCGCTGCGGGCTGCCTGCTTCGATGGGCACCTGGAGATCGTGCGGTACTTAGTCGGCGAGCGCGGCGCTGACCTAGAAGTAGCCAACCGACACGGACACACTTGCTTGATGATTTCTTGCTACAAAGGGCACCGGGAGATTGCCCGGTACTTGCTAGAGAAAGGAGCTGATGTCAACCGCCGGAGCGTGAAGGGCAATACAGCCCTGCATGACTGCGCCGAGTCTGGCAGCCTGGAGATCCTGCAGCTCCTGCTCCGCTCCAAGGCCCGCATGGAGAAAGATGGCTATGGCATGACTCCTCTGCTAGCTGCCAGTGTCACCGGGCACACCAACATTGTGGAGTACCTCATCCAGGGAGGGCTGCAGCAGGAGGAGGAGGAGGTTGCGGGGAACCCAAACGGGACCTGTGCGTCAGGTGGGAGCCAGCAGAAGTGCTGCGGCGCCGGCAAGGAAGCTCCGCAGGGCTGCGAGGAGGAGTGTGAGAGATGTTGTGCCTCAGCTTCCAGTCAGGATGAGCAGCAGGTCCCTAACGTGTTGTGCACTCGAGAGGCTGCTGTGGAAGCCCTGGAATTGCTGGGTGCTACCTTTGTGGATAAGAAACGTGACCTTTTGGGAGCCCACAAGTACTGGCGAAGGGCGATGGAGCTTCGGTGTGAGGGTGGGCAGTACCTGCCGAAACCTGAGCCCCGGCAGCTGGTGTTAGCCTACGACTATTCCCGGGAAGTGAGCTCGCTGGAGGAGCTGGAAGCCTTGATCACAGATCCAGATGAGATGCGCATGCAGGCGCTGCTGATCCGAGAGCGCATCCTTGGGCCCTCCCACCCGGACACTTCCTACTACATCCGGTACCGAGGAGCAGTCTACGCTGACTCCGGCAACTTCGAGCGCTGCATTAACCTCTGGAAGTACGCTCTGGACATGCAGCAAGGCAACCTGGAGCCTCTCAGCCCCATGACTGCCAGCAGTTTCCTTTCTTTTGCTGAGCTTTTCTCTTACGTGCTTCAGGACCGCTCCAAAGGCACTTTAGCTACTCACTTGGGCTTCTCTGACCTCATGGGAGTCCTCAGCAAAGGGGTCCGGGAGGTGGAGAGGGCTCTCGTGCACGGTAAGGACCCTGTAGTTGACTCGGCACAGTTCACCAAGACGTTGGCCATTATCCTCCACCTGGTCTTCTTGCTGGAGAAGGTGGAGTGCAGCCCGGAGCAGGAGCACCAGAAGCGCCAGACCATCTACCGCCTGCTGAAGTGCAGCCCCCGGGCCAAGAACGGCTTCACTCCTTTGCATATGGCTGTGGACAAGGACACCACAACGGTGGGACGTTACCCCGTGGGCAAGTTCCCATCCCTCCACGTGGTGAACTTGCTCCTGGAGTGCGGGGCTGACCCGGACAGCCGTGACTATGACAACAACACCCCGCTGCACGTGGCCGCCCGCAACAACTGCCCGCTGATCATGAGCGCCCTGATGGAGGCTGGAGCTCACATGGATGCCACCAACGCCTTCAAGCAGACTGCTTATGAGCTGCTGGATGAGAAGCTGCTCACCAAGAGCATGATGCAGCCCTTCAATTACATCACCCTCCAGTGCCTTGCTGCCCGCGCCCTAGACAAGCACAAGATTCCCTACAAAGGTTTCATCCCTGAGGAGCTGGAAGCCTTCATTGAACTGCACTAGGGCAGGAGAGCTGAAGTCCCCCAACCTTCCCTGTCACCTCTTTCACCCCACAGAGGTAGTGCAGCCTGAGGCCTAGGGCCAGCCCTGCCTAGGTGCTGAAGGCCATCGCTGTGCTGAGATGGGCTGCGAGCTTTGTCCTCTTCCGTCGAGCTGGCGTGCACAGGGGTAGGGGAGGAGGAGGAGGAGGCTCCAGAGCTCACAGCTGTCCCTCATTGTTGTCATCTTCAGGTACCAGAAATCTCCAGGGCACTGTATCCAGAGAAGGCCACAGCCCCCTGCCCTTTCCCATGCCAGCCATCTTGTCCTGAGGAGGAAGGAAAATGGAGACTCCCTGGGACCTGCTGCCTCTCCTGTTAGTGCTGGATTAACTCAGCGTTCTGCTTCGGAGCAGCTACACATCACACACCTGCTCTAGCCCTTCCCGTCCCTAGCACTGAGCAGATAGGAATGCAAGTGAGGAGTAAAATCCTTTCCAACTCATTCTTTTCCCCCTCCCTTCTCAGACTTAGTGCAGTCTAACAGCCAAGAGGCTTGTGCTCTGCTGAGGTAGTTGCCTTGCATGGCAGTAGGGCTGGGTGTGCTGAGAATGGGTTTTTTGTCTTCTCCCTTGGTTGGCCAATTAGCCAGTGGTGGTAACAACCTGAGATGTCAATGGTGGTGCATAAAGCTGGGTTATTTTTTCTCTTTTAGAGCCAGGCCCTATCTATGCTGCAAGACTTCTTCAATCCTGTAAGATGTAGTAAGGTCAGTTCTGGTTATGCAAGTTTCATTGAGAGATGCTTTTTATGAATGGGGAGGAAAAAACTGCTACCTGAAAACCAAAATCCTGCTCTGGCCTTCGGGCCCTTAGCTTGCCCCTTCCTCACATCAAGGTCCTTTAGCTCCAGCTGTCATCAGGGCTGGAGCTGTGCAGGGTGGGTGTGGCTGGGTTTCAGAGCCAAGCCAGTGCACTTTGAACCTCTTGGAGGATGTACTCTTGCAAGCCCTCTAGGATGGGAGGTCCTTCTAGTGTGGGTGGTGCTTGGAGGGGATGATTAAAGCAGGTGAGCCTGGTGGCAGGTTTGCATGAGGGTGGTCTGAAGGAAGGAGCAAGAAAGAAGTGAAAGTCGAAGGTGCCTTCTTCTGAGGTTTGTCAGTGTCAGCTGCTTGGGCTCAGATCGTGATCCCATTCTGAAGAGCTACACGGAGTGGGTTGTGTTAGCATCTGGTTTTGGCTTTTCATTCTCTTTACAACTTCCTTGAGGATGGTGCTACTTGAAAGATCAGATTTGAAATCTCCTTTGGATTCCATTTGGGGCAAGCTCCTTTCTTAATGAGGATCTGCACACAACTTGTGCAGTCCTTAGTCTCAGGGTAGGTATTTCCCTCCTGGGTGGCAGGTGGGCAGTGTTGGTAAACACGACGCTGTTCCAGCAGTTTATCTTCTTGCAGGGGGAGTGACTTTGGCAGCCTGTGGCTCATTTCTTGGCCCTGAACAGAATGGAAAGCACAGTTTGGAGGTGTGGGGCGGGGGAGAGAGTGTGAAGCAGCTGCCTGTGAGCTTTGGGAAAGGTCAAGACTGGGGAGAGCAGAACCCTGACAACCAACCATGCACTATTTTGCTACTGAAGCTTCTCTACTTGTATTTATAGCCAGCACCTCCATATGCCTCAATAACCCAATGCTCTCTGCCCCCTCAAGGTATTGTAGATCCTGCCATGACATTTTTGCAGTGTTAACTATATATAAAGCAAGGAGATTTAACTTCTCTTGAGCTGTAAAGTGCAGTTAGTTTAGCTACATTCTTTGGGGTTTTGGTTGTTTTTTTTTAGTTCTATTTTCTTTTCCCTTTGTTTTGGCTGAAACCTGAACTAAACTGCAGGAATGGAATTTGTTAATTTGTGAGCTGAGAAGCATTCTTAACTTTAAATAATAAAACAGACACACACACAAAAAAAATGGCTGCTAGAATGCAAATGCCTTGAAGTGCTTGCTGGTAAACTTCTGTTTTCAGCTCGTTTCTAAAGGCTGGGACACTGGTGAGTGTGGAAATCCCAAGTGTGTGAAGGTTAACAGATGGAATGGTTGAGTTTCGTCTGAGTTTACACCTGGGAAAAGCTGATCTGTGCTGGAAGTGCAAACATTTCACCCGAGGAAAGGGTAACACTGCCATGGAAGTGACACCTCCTTGTCTGCTTTGTCTTATCGTTTGAGGGAAATGGAGCAGTGTGCAAGGATGCTGCTCTGCTATCTCAGATCTCCTCTGCCTTGCTTCCTGCTGGGGCTGTGGGCACAGCAAGCAGTAGAGGGATGCAGTGTGGCTTTCAGCACTTCATGTCCAGTCCAAGACGGACAGTGAGGGGCTGCAGCAGGTCCAGAGAAGGGCAGTGAAGCTGCTGAAGGGTCTGGAGAACAGGGCTGGTGAGGAGTAGCTGAGGGTGTTCAGCCTGGAGAAGAGGAGGCTAACGGGAGACCTCATTGCTCACTGCAGCTTAGAATCACAGAATCAGTTAGGGTTGGAAGGGACCACAAGGATCAGCCACTTCCAACCTCCCTGCCATGCCCAGGGACACCCTACCCTAGAGCAGGCTGCCCACAGCCTCAGCCAGCCTGGCCTGAAACACCTCCAGCCATGGGGCCTCAACCACCTCCCTGGGCAACCCCTGCCAGCCTCTCATCACTCTCATGCTCAAGCACTTCCTCCTCATGTCTTGTCCCTTCCAACCCTGACTGATTCTGTGATTTCTATGATAAGTTGCTCCCAGTAACTTTGGAGCCTCTCAGCCCTCCATGTATAGGAAGCTTAAAGCAGCCCCCAACCCTGCCATGTTCTACTCTGCTGCCACATCTTCAATCTCTTCTGATCCAAGCAGGCTTGAGGTGGCTGTGTTAAGGTTGTTTACAAGCAGGAGCAGTCTCTAGACTGGTTTTGGAAGGGCTGTATTTAGAGATGGGAGGAGAGCTGGGGAATGAGCAGTGTGGATGTTGTCTCCTGAGGGGAGGGACTGCCCTGCTGGGTGCACAGCAACGAGCACAGCCTGCCAGGAGCTGCAGTCACAACACCTGTTCCAACAAAGGTGACGTAGAGGAGAGAAAATAGGGAAGGAGAAGGAATCCAAACACTTGGAGGCTTCCAGCAGGCTCTATAAAGAGTGACTGAGTTCATCCATTGTCAGGGGGTCCTTCAAAGCTGAATTCTTTCGAAGCTGGGAGCCAGCAGCTGATGACAGCTTTTAAATAGCAGCAGTGCTTTGATATGGTTCTTGTTCTGCTCAAGACAAGAGAGGGCTTTGATTTGGCCAAGCCTGGTGTTTCCTCCTGGACTTCCCTTAGCTGAGCTAGGCCTCATTAAGGTGAGGAAGAAGGAGGCAGAGACACTTTAGGACAGATCCCTGGGAAGGCACCTGTGGCCTCTAAAGTGGAAATTCTGTGGGATTTAAACCCCCAGGTGACAGACACTGCTCTTGCAGTTCAGCTCTCAGCTCTGACATCTGGTGGTGCCCAGGAGTTCCAGAGCTTGCACTGAAGTTTGGCCACTGCCCAGCATCACCCTGCAGGCCTCCTTGGCTACTTCTGAGGGGCATAAGCTGCTCAAAAAGGCAGCAGCTGCAGCTTCCAGCACAGGGGAAGTGGAGGGGCCTGGTCTTGATGTTCTCTAAAGAGCCAAGACTAAGGAGAGGCTCCCATTCTATTCTGTTCTGCATGCTGGGCACTCCTGGCTCAGCAGTTTTCTTTGGGAGGGCATGGCTGGTGCAGAAGGAGATGGAGCCAGAGAGGAGGAGGAGGAGTGAGATTTGGACAGTCTTCAGCCCAGTGGCCAGAGTGCTCTCTGAGAGGGGACTGACGTCAAAAGTCTCTTCTTCAGAGACTTGTTACTGTCTGACTTGTGCAGGTGTTGGTTGTGAGGCTTGGACAGTTCCTGGGCAGAGACTATGAAGCAGAACTGAGCATTTTGATTGCCCACCTGGGGTGGTCCCAGCTCCAGGGTGATCTGTCAGAGTCCTGTGCTTTGGCTGCCAGGCAGTGCTGGCTCTCCAGTGGACTTCCTCTAGGAGTTCCTTTTTGAACTGGGGAGCCCAGGACTGGACACAGTATTCCAGATGAGGCCTCACCACGGCAGAGCAGAGTGGGAGGAGAACCTCATTGACCTGCTGACCACACTTAATGCATCTCAGGATGCCATTGGTCTTCCTGGCCATGAAGGCACTTTGCTGGCTCAATTGACACCAAGCTGTGTGGCACAGTCCACTTGCCAGAGGGCAGGGATCCATCCAGAGGGACCTGGACAGGCTGCAAAGGTGTGTCCAGGCCAACCTCATGGCATTCAACAAGGCCAAGAGTAAGGTCCTGCACCTGGGTGGGTGCAATCCCAAGCACAGCTCCAGGCTGGGTGGGGAATGGCTGAGAGCAGCCCTGAGGAACAGGACCTGGGGGTGTGGGGTGAGGAAAAGCTCCACAGGAGCCTGCAGTGTGAGTGCAGCCCAGACAGCAACCCTGTGCTGGGCTGCAGCAAGAGCAGTGTGGGCAGCAGGGCAAGGGAGGGGATTCTGCCCCTTGGCTCTGCTCTCCTCAGACCCCACCTGCAGTCCTGGGTGCAGTTCTGGAGCCCCCAGCACAAGAAGGACGTGGAAGTGCTGGAGCCAGTCCAGAGGATGCCACCAAGATGCTGAGAGGGCTGCAGCAGCTCTGCCATGAGGACAGGCTGAGAGAGTTGGGGCTCTGCAGCCTGGAGAAGAGAAGGCTTCGAGGAGACCTTGTAGTGGCCTTGCAGTGTCTGAAGGGGGCTGCAGGAGGGCTGGGGAGGGACTACTGACAAGGTCTGGTAATGAGAGGAGGAAGAAGAATGGGTTTAAAGTGGCAGAGGGGAGATTGAAAGTGGATGTTAGGAAGAAGTTGTTTGCAATGAGGGTGGTGAGAGACTGGCACAGGTTTCCCAGGGAGGTTATGGAGCACAGAAGCACAGAATGGGATCTTTGAACCTCCCTGGGGCTGTTCAGGACCAGGTTGGATGAGGCCTTGCGCGACCTGTCCTAGTGGGAGGTGTCCCTGCCCATGGCAGGGAGTTGGAACTGGTTGAGCTTTGAGCTCCCTTCCAACCCAAACCATTCTATTCTATGATTCTATAATTCAGCAGCAGACACTTGCAGAAGTACCTGGCTTAGGGTCACCTCCCCCATAGCCATCACACTGGCGCTTGAATGCCACCATAATAAGAACCTGGCAGCAGTCAGGCTCCTTCCTGACGTGAAAAGAAGAGTGAGGACCGCCCTGCAGCATGCAGAGCCCTGGGGCAGGGTGAGTTGAGCCGAGAGCTCTCTGCTCTGCAGGGGGAGTTGACTTCAGAGCTGAGTGCTCTGTGCTGTGCTATGCTCTGCAGAGGGAGCAGTCCCTGTTTGGTTGCTTTGGACTGACCTCTGCTGACAGAGCAGGCAAATGGCCACGGCAGAAGCCAGCAGAGGAAAATTGTGGAGTCTGGGACTTTGCTTCAGATGCCTTCCTTGTGTTAAAGGCTCAGTAGATAGCTGCCTAATATATATATATATGTATGGATGAGACACTTAGTGCCATGTTCTAGTTGATTGGACAGGGCTGGGTGTTAGTTTGGACTGGATGAGCTTGGAGGTCTCTTCCAGCCTGGTTGATTCTGTGATATCCCTCACCCAGCTCCTGCAGAACACCTGCCCCATTCCTGGTTGTTCTCCACCCCTTCACTGCTTCTGTTCTTCTGCCCAGCTCTTTCCTCAAAGACCATGAGGTGAGCAGGTGGAGTGATGCCAGCAGGGCACATTTCTCTGGGCAGCAGCCCTGGGCCCACCTCATACCTTTCCCCAGCAGGTAAGAATGTAGGAGTGGACACTCAGCTTCTGCTTGCTCAGACTTCTCCACATTTCCCCTCTCATTCCACCTTCATGTAATTAGATTTTAACCTAAGCACAGCTTTCCTGTCAGGATTCTTGCTCAGCCTCCTGTCTGCTGGGAAATTCTCAGCTCTTGAGCCTCCTTAAATACAGAGATGCTTCAAGCCATGCTCCAGGGGCACAGGGGAATTTTGTCTTCTGCTTCTCTCTCTGCAGTTTCAGAGGGGAACTGGGAGAAGTGATTTCTTGATGCCTCAGCCCAGAGGCCTGCTGTCTCTCAAAGGTCTCTGGAGCTGGTTTCCTGAACCATCCAGGAGGTCTGGGAAAAGCAGCACTGCAGCAGACCCAATCAGAGTCAACATTTGTGGAGAGGGCCCAAGCAGAGGGGGTTGCTGGAAGGAAATGGTGAGACCTTGTGGTGCTTAGCACCTTGAGGGCCACAGCAGCTCCCCAAAGCATCCCCTGAAGATCATCCCTCAAATAACTTGGCCAGCAGCAGATTGTGAAGCTCATCCACACTGTGCCAGCTCCTGGTCCCCTCCACCCTAGAGGCACAGACCTGCAGACCACTTTTCCAGATATCCCTGACTGCCTCTTTGCTCATTCTCCAGGAAAGGAGCCCAAAAAAAAACACAAATAAATTAATTAGGGTTTATTTATAAAGCCTTCCAGTAGCCTCAGAAAATCAGGATGAGATTCTTCTCAGTTGAAAATAAGCACAGGGGAGACAAGACTCAGGAGACTCTTTTGTCCAGCACACAAAAAGGTCCTTCCCTGCTGTGCTCCAGGAAAAGGAAATAAGAACAGTCCCAGCCCCAGCAGAATCACCATGATCTAGGGTTTGAAATGAGATGTGAGCTACTGTCTCTGCTTGTCCTGCCTGGTCCCCTCCTCACTGTCCTGTGGCCCTGGTGTGACAGTTTCTACCTGCATGGTGTTGTGGTTCCCAATCTGAACCATTCGAGCGTGTTGAATGATGATGCCTCCGGGACCTGGCATCATGTTGTAGTGGCCTGAGGGGAGCTGAAATGGTTGGAAAGGAGGAGGTTCCATCTGAGCAGGTGTGGGGTGACCATTAAGGAGAGGTGTGTTGCTAGTAGGAGGGACAGTCGAAGTAGGGGGACACCACTGTTGGGGTGGTGGCTCCAGCAGCTGTGGCTGTGTTGCTGACAGAGGCTGCTGGGGATGGCCAAGGCTCAGAGCAGCCAAGCTCTGCTCTGCTTGGTACCGGTCCTGGTGGAGCTGCAGTTTCCTTCTCTGCATCTGGTCCCACATGGCTTTCCTCTCCTTGATCCTGCTGGATTTAAAGGTGTTCTGCACTCTGCTGGAGAACATAGGAGAGTTCTCATCCAAGGAGATCAGCCCACCAAGCACGCTGGGAATCTGACTCTTCTTCAGGGGGTTCTCCTTGGGCACAAAAGGGATGACCGAGTGGCGCTTGGATGGATTCCGGATGGACTCCATCAGAGCAGTGTCTGTCTGAAACATACACAGGTTGCATGAGAAGTTCTTGGTCAGCAGAAGGATGATGAAAGCAGAGTTTTCCATAGCATCCTGGAAGCAAGCCAGGTGGCTGCAGCCAGCAATGGAGAAGTCCTCACAGAGAGTAGCACCATTGGGGACCCCCATGCTCTCCAGCAGGTTCTTGACCCGATGGGCAACAATCTCATCCTCAGCAGCATGCAGCACCACAAAAGTGAAAAACTTTCTCTCTCCACCATCCAGCTGAGCTGTGGGCACTGGTTCTGTGGTTTTGAGAGGAGGAGGCCAGGCTGGAGAAGGTGATGAGGGGAAAGGAGAGGAATATGATAAGTTGGAAGGAGGTCCCTGAAGAGGAGGAAGGGTTGAGGAAGAGGAATAGGTAGGAGGAGGAAAGGAATGAGTCGAAGTGGAAGCAGATGCAGAGTTAGAAGGAATGCTTGCTGGAACAGAGGAGTTCTTCATGGACACATGGGCAGGAGCAGTGTCTGCTGCAGCTCTTGAGTTGGGAAGCCCTGTGGACAATTGCTTTTTATCTTCCTTTTTGCTTGTCTGTTGTTGTGATGCAGGAGGTTCTGCCACCACTGTGCTGGAAACATCACTGCTTTCCACGGGTTGGTTTGCAGGACCCCTTGGCAGCAGCCTCTCTGGAGTGGGGAGAGCTGGGTCACATGGACCACCCATCTTTGGCTTAGAGCCTTGGGCATCTGCATCCTGCCCAGAAGGAGAATTAGATCTGCTGGCCCAGCTTGTTTCCTGCAGGCTGTGGCTGTGTGTGTCCCCATCAGACTGTCTAGCACCACTGGTGCTCCCTTCACAGCTCTGCCCGGGCCTGGGGACACACTCGTGGGAGGAAGGTGAGGTGTGAAAAGCAAAAGTTGGTGATGCACTGATCTCAAAGTGGCTGGGAAGAGAGGGACTTCCCAAGGTGCACAAGGTCTGTGGGCCTGAAGGCTCTGAGATGCCTCCAATCTGCACTGGAGAGCTTTTCACTGCATAGTTTGGGGTGGCTGTCTTGAGAAATCCTTCATCCATATCAGATCTCAGTGTCTGAAATCTGTCACTTGGGCACATGCTGAGAGCAGAGCTGTGCTCTTCCTGCTCCTCAGGTGGCAGGCTGTTGAGTGTGTGTCTCTGAGCTTCCTTGCTGGCATTGCAGGCTTGGAGGGCAGCCTGGCAAGCTTTGTCCATGGCTTCCTGACTGCAGAGCTTTTCTTCCACCAAGTGCAAGCAGATCTGTGCCAGAAGGTCCATGGCACCTGCGTCCAGCTGGGGAGGCTGCAAATCCTCCCTGTGCTCCTGCACTCCTGCAGCACCCAGTTTGGTCTGGTGGACGTACTGGGCTGCTTGGTTGTCTCCCAAAGCATCCAAACAAATCCTTGCCTCCACTTCTTGCCCCAGAGTAAGCAGAACCATGGCTTGCAGTAATTTGCTGCTGGGCCCCGATCTCAAGTGCTTCAGTTTGTGTTTGAGGGTCAGGAGTTTCTCGTGTGGCATCTGGGAGAGGATACTGAAAACGTCCTCAAAGCTTGGCTGGAGCTTGGTGTTCTGTGCCATCTCCTCAGCTGGTGGCCCAGACAGTGGGCTGGAGCAGCATGGATGGAAAAAGCATATTATGGAGCTTGGAGGGCAGGTTGGTTCCCCTGTGGAGCTCTGTGCTGTGCTGCTCACTCTCCACGTACCGCACAAGCGAGGGCTCTGCGCTGCTCAGGGGCTTGGCGCCGAGCTGGGACCTCTCTGTCCTGAGGAACCTGTGAGAAGAACATGGGACAAGGTTCAGACATGGACATGTGGGGAGCATGGTTGGGGGTGGTCTCTCAAGCCCTGCAGAGCTCCAGCCTCAAGGCTCTCAAATCCTTTAGCATCTATCCAGTGCTCGTTAGATCTGCCAGAGGTCCACACTTTATTCCAGCTCAGTCAGTAACCAAAGCCCAGGTTCTCTGCCTTCATTTCTCATTAATTACAACTGCTTTAAGATAATTACTGAGCTAATAATATGTTTAGGTCAATCTAAGTGTCTATCTCCTCCAGGCAGCAGGTTCCAGGGGCCTCCAGACGATGGGCAGCCAAGGAATAGCGCAGCCCTTTCACTTTCCTCATGCCGGGAGAGTCAATAGCCCACATCTCAGGCTGCCCAGGTGGGCATTGTCTGAACCCTGCCAAAGCCCTGCACTCACCAGAGGCCTCTGGTTGGGGTGGCAGCAGGACCTGCCCGGGCTGGAGGAGCAGGTGGCAGGCAGGACACAGCTTGCAGGAGCTCACTGAGCCTGCTGGAAGAGCAGCCTCTATTTAAAGGGAGCACCCAAAGCGGCTGCCAGCAGGGGAAAGTTTAGGATTTCAATTTCCCTTTTTTTCCCCCTTTTTCTTCTCATAAAAATCCTCCAATTGCTTAATGAGAGAGCTCGGGATGGAGCTGAGGAAGTTGTCGGCGCTTCCTGTGCAAAAAGCTCTGATTCAGTGAAAGGAGGAGAGGGCAGGGGAGGAAGACAGGAGGAGGGGAGAGGGCAGGGGAGGGGAGAAGAGAGGAGGGGAGAAGAAAGAAGGAAGGGGCAGGGGGTAGGAGAGAGGAGAGAGAAGAGGAGAGGCGAGGCGAGGCCAGGAGAGAGCCGGACCGGCGCTCGGACCTTTGGAGCCGGCCGCGTCCGTCCTCCCGCTGACACCGCAGCGCTGCGCTCCGAGCCCCGCTCCCGGCGGCTCCCCGGCGGCTCCCCGCCGCCTCCCGCAACCCTTCGGCCTCCCTCCCGGAAACCGCTGCTCCCTGCGCCCCGCTCCTCCGCCTGCCCTCGGCTTCGAGGGAGGGAAGGAAGGACCCTAGCTACCTGCGGCCGGTGCTGCTCCGCGGGCCGGCTCGGCCCGGAGCCCGGGGACGGGTGGCAGAGGGACGATCGGGGCTGCGGTGGGCCCGGGGGGGTTCGCCTGCCCCGCCGGAGCCTGCTGGCACACGAGGAAGCGGCGGGATCCGGCAGCGCTGGGGCGGAGCGGAGCGGGGCACGGCCGGGGCGGAGCGGGACACGGCCGGGGCTTGAGGTCGGTCCGGCCCGCAGCGGGGCCCGGATGTCTTCAGCGGGAGAGTCGCGGCCCCGGTGAGCTGCCAGGCCCTGCCCGTGGCACCGGCCCCTGCCCCGGTACAGTGCCGGGGCCAGCAGTGCGCTGCCCTGCAGGGACGGAGCCGGGCTGCGGGGTGGACGTGGTCAGGGAGTCCTTTAGGGAGAGGCTGCTGAGCAGCAGCAGAATCATTGAGGTGGGAAATGACCTCCGAGAGCATCGGGGCCAAGCATCAACCTAACACCACCATGGCCATTAAACCATGTCTCCAAGTGCCATTCCTTCAGCTAGTGGAAGGCAGCTCTAAGGTCCTCCTGGAGTCTTCTCCAGGCTCAACGCCCCCAGTTCCATCAGCCTATCCTCATAGCAGAGGTGGTCCAGACTTTGGATCATCCTTGTGGTCTCTTTTGGCCTCAGCTCCAACATCTCCATGTCCTCCTTATGGTGGGGATAGGAGAAGGATTGTGCACACAAACAGGTATTTCTTTGAACATGGGTCACACTTTATTCTGGAGTCTGCTTGCCCTCAGCCCAGCCTTAGCACAGGCCCTAACTTACCCAAAATAAGTTACACTGGGAATTAGTACAGAGCTTTATTTGCTGGGAGAACACCCAGCACCCATCTCCCCTCTGTTAAGAGCAGGATATCTTCTTGCCTTGGCAGAGGAATCTCTGGCCAAAGCTGCCCTAAGTGCCAGCTTCTTAATATCTGCTAAGTGTTCTGTGGCTGCAGTTCCTTCCACACAAGCAGATGAGCCCTCAAGTCACTCGTAGAGCTAGGAGAGATGATCCCACTGCAGATCAGCCTAGAAGAAAATCCCACCTTGCTAAGGGTTTCCTTACCAAAGGAAAAGCCTTGGTCCAGAGAGAACAGAAAGCTGATTCAGAAGCAGAAGTCTGTCTTTGAGAAGCAACCTTTTCTGTCTTTGAGAAGCAACCTTTTGCCCCCCTCTTGTTGCTGGTCTGCTGCAGGGCTGAGCCTCCCCAGAAGCAGAGCAGGCAGGAAGGGAAGTCCTGGGTTTGTGACATCTATTTTTGAACTTGTAGAAGGAGGGAAATGGTTTCAGAGGCCAAGCACAGCATCCTCCGGAGCTCTCTGCAGCTTGAATGAATGAAAAAAAAACCCAAAGGCAGCATTAAAAATAGGGTGAGAGCACTTCTGTCCCACAGCTTCTCTCAGCAAGGGTTAGCTGGGCTGATTTAAGAAGCTGAAGGACAGGTGCCCACCTTCCCTTCCAGTGCAGCAGTGTGATTTGAGAAGTGGTAACTGGAGACATGGGCTCCCCCCACCTTGGTTAGCCAGGCTCCTTGCAGCTACACCTTCCTGTAAGCTCAGCCTGGGGCAGGGAGAGAACAGGAGGCACTCTTGGCACTGTTATGGCTGGTTGGACACAGTGGAAAGCTGAAGTGCTGTTGTAGCCAGGGAGCCTCAGCCAGAAGAACTGGAGTCTTTCAGAGGTCTTCTGGTGCAGTGGGGTTTATTTCCTGTGTAGCCAGTGCCACCTCTGTGTCCGTGTCTGCCTTCTCTGGGTCCACTTCTGTGCCCTTCTCTGACTTCTTTGTGCCCTTTTCTGCACCCTTTTCTGCACCCTTCTCTGTGCTCTTCTCTGCCTTCTCTGCACCCTTCTCTGCCACCTTTGTCCCTTTTTCTGCTCCCTTCTCTGCCTTCTCCATATTCTTCTCTACCACTTCCATGCTCCTTTCTGCCTTCTCTGTGTTCTTCTCTGCCACCTTCATGCCCTTTTCTGTGCCCTCTGTGTCCTCTGCGTCCTTTTCCTTGTCCTTCTTTGCCTTCTCCGCATCCTGTGCCAGCTTCTGTAGGAGGTCACATGCATCCCTCAGGATCTTCTCTGCTTTCTTGGGTTCTTTGGGTGTCTTAGTCACCTCCTGTTCTAACGTGGGTGATTTTGCATCACTCATCACATCTTTCTTCTGCTCCTTTCTGCACTCCTGTGCCACTTTAGCTTTCGCCCTGAAGGGCCCCACGAGCCAGTTCAGAGGAGTGTTCTGAGTTACATACTCAAAGAGGTCATCTAGGGACCTTCGGGCTTCTGCCACACAGTCCTGGCTCCGGCTCAGGGTGGTGCTGGAGAGGTCCTGGAAAGACACAGCACTGGAAAAAGACCTGTGGAGCTTGTGGATATTTCGAGTGGCCTGGTGCACAGCTTCTTGGATGTGGCTGGGCAGGCCATGGATGCTGCTTTTCAGGTTCTCATAGACAGGTTGTAGCTGCTGGGTGATGATTCTCAGCATAGCTAGAGTCCGTGACTCTACCTGCTGGGAAAGAGACACAGCTCAGTTACTCAGGCAGGAGAGATATCCACCATCCACATGAGACCTGAGCCAAGAGGCCCTTCTAGGGATACCTCTAAGTAGGAAGCAGTTTTAACTTGGTTTCCTTTGGGTTGGGTCAGGCTCCAGTCCACCCACAGCTTATGGAGCTTCTCCTGCCCATCCAGAAGCTTCTGGCCAACCTCTTGTTTCACAGATTCAATCTGATGGGGAAAAAGGAGAGGAAGAGCTGCACCCCAAGCACACACAGCCAGAGAAGCACAAGGGCTGGAGGGGAGGAGATCCAAGATGAAATGCAGCTGGTACAGGATGGAGGAAGAGCTTCCATCTGGACAGCAGGGCAGGAAGACTAGAGGCAGGAGGAAAGGGGGAAAGGTGTGTTTGTACCAGTTTGATTGCCAGCTGCAGTCGTGAGAGGCTGGCCTGGGTGCTTTGCCTGAGGTGCTGCAGCTTGCCCAGGGAGAGCTGGTAGGCTCGCTGCCGGACCCTGCTGGACAGGGAGCCCAGGCGCACAAAGTAGCTTCGCTGCTGCCTCTGCTGCTCCACAGAAGCCACCCCAAAGCCCTCGACGCTGGTGGCCAGCTGACCTGCAGGAAACAAGAAGAGAGATGCAGCTGTGCCCCACTCCCCCCCAGCTGTGAAGGGGGCAAGGGGGAAGATCAGCCGTGGGGATACATGAAGGTTGGAGATTGCAGAGGAGACAGGAGAGGGTTGTGGTTGCTGAGGTGTCACAGGTGGACCAGACTCTGCTCATGATGTTCTCTTCAGACAAGCAGACTTGAGAGGTTGAAGCATGCACCCACGAGTTTGTTTGCCTCGAAGCTGCTGGGCAAGGACCAGCCAGCAAATGCTTCAGCTCTGTCCCATACCATGTGGCAAGTGAGTGCTGACAGGCAGCTGCCTGGGTGACCAATTCAGAGCTACCTGTCCTGCTGCAGAAGATGAGTGCCAGGTGCTCTCTGCTCACCCGAGGCAGGAGTTGCACTTAAAATCTCCAGTTCAGTAGTTTCTTACCTAGCTCCTCCTCTGTCATCGGGAGGTATTGATCCACCAGATCCTCAGACATGCCCAGGACAGTTTCCACACCACCTGCCACTGCTTGGCTCACTGCCTTGGCTTTGTTTATGCTGTTGGTAACCACCGAGTTAGTCATCTCCACGCCCTCCTGGATTGCTCCTTTGCCCTGCTCCAGGGCTGTATTAATTTTGCTGGTTATGGAGCCATAAGCAGCATCCAGAGCTGTGCTGACTGTGGAGGTGACCACTGACTTGGTCTTCTCAACGCTCTCCTGCACAGCTTCTTTGGTCAGATCCATTGCTTCAGTCACTTTGTTGGTCACAAGATCCTTTGCACCCTGGGCAGCTCCTACTGCAGCAGTAATAGTGGAAGCCACTGCAGACTTGGTCAGTTCAACGCTGTCCTCCACCATGTGCTTACTGAGGTCCACAGCTTCACTCACCTTGTTGGTCATGAGGTCCTTGGCACCTTGGGCAGCCTCCACGGCGTTGACAATGGTGGAGGCCACTGCAGACTTGGTCCGGTCAACGCTGTCCTCCACCATGTGTTTGGTGAGATCCACTGCTTCTGTCACCTTGTTGGCCACCAGGTCCTTGGCACCCTGAGCAGCCTCCACAGCGCTGTTGACAGTGGAGGTGACCACCGACCTGGTCAGCTTGACACTGTCCCCAACAACAGTTTTGGTGAGGTCCACAGCTTCAGTCACTTTATCAGCCACTGCTGCTTTTGCCTCACAGGCAGCATCCATAGCAGAGGTCACTTTGGTGGAAACCAACTGTTTGGTGTCTGAGATGACCTACGACAGGGAGAGGCAGAGGCAAAGACATTTAAGAGGGACAAATATGTTTAAGAGGGACAGGGACCTGCTGGAGAGAGTCCAGCAGAGGGCTACAAGGATGATGAGGGGAGTGGAGCACTGCCTGGTGAGGAGGGGCTGAGGGCCCTGGGGCTGCTTAGTCTGGAGAGGAGAAGACTGAGAGGGGATTTAATCAGTGTTTATCAATAGTTGAGGGCTGGGGGTCAGGAGGGGGGGGTCAGGCTCTGCTCACTGCTCCCTGGGCTAGGACAAGCAGCAATGGATGGAAGCTGCAGCACAGGAGGTTCCAGCTCAGCACAAGGGGAACTTCTTGGCTGGAAGGGTCCCAGAGCCCTGGCACAGGCTGCCCAGAGAGGTTGTGGAGTCTCCTTCTGTGGAGCCTGTGCCAGGCCTGTCTGGATGTGTTCCTGTGTGCCCTGAGCCAGATTGGATGCTCTTGCTCTGGCAGGGGCATTGGACTCGATGATCTCTTTGGGTCCCTTACAACCCTTAACTTTCTGTGAGCCTCTGATTTACCTTCTGAAATAGGTTTTGCCCTCCCTAAAGTAGCTTTGGCATGGTTAAAAAATGTTCTTGCAGTCTGGTGGGAGAACTGGGGAGGTGAGGACACCTGTGTGTAACATGGGCAAAGTGTTGCCAGGCCCTGGAACAGGCTGCCCAGGGCAGTGCTGGACTCTCCACATCCCTGAAGGGATTTAGCAGACTTGTGTTGAGATCATGGTTGAGCAGCTGATTTGGTAGTGCTGGGTTAATGTTTGGACTTGATGACCTGAAAGGTCTTTTCCAGCCTGGCCAATCTCTGATTCAGTGTTCACTTCCAAATGCTGAAGGCATCTCTCCAGCTCTCTCCAGCTCTCTCCAGCTCGCAGTGGAGCCCTGTCAGGGACTGAGCTGACAAAGCAGTGCTGCTGAAGTTTATTTCCCCACACTTTGCTCTCCTCCTACCAGTTCCATGAAGTGGATGATCCTCATGGATCTTCCATGAAGATCATCCCATGGCTTCCCCAGGCAGAGCCTTCACTTTACCTTATCTGCTGGCTGCTGAAGGAAGGGCAGGGTCTCCTCCAGCTGATCCAGCCCTTTGCAGGCATATTCATTGACCAGGGCAACTAGAAAAGACAAACAGCTACCAGTTGATTCTTCAGCCTAGAGGGGGGACCCTCCAAAGGCCAAGTCAAGATATACTCATGAAAGCAAGCCAGAAACCACCCCCCAAGCCCTCTGATCTGCAGTGAAGGTGGTGGTGAGGAGATATCTTGTGGACCAAGCCCTACAAATCAACAGGTTCAAACTGTCTTTATTTTACCTTGCCAGCATTCTAGCTACTGGCAGCATGCTGCTGCAGCTGGAATATCCCAGCAGCTCCTGGGGGGCTGGTGTAAAGGGTCACAAAGTGTCAGGATGAGGCAGGCAGAGCTGCATCCACTGCTGCTGCCAGCTGGGATGCTCCAAACTTGGAGTGAGAGAGCAAGAGCAGAAAGGTTTTGCTTAGTGACCACAGGCAAGATGCCAGGCTTGGTTTCTTCTAGTGACTGTTGCATGTCCCTGAAGCTCAGTGGGTTCATTGGGAGCTGAGTGGAAGCCTCAGCTACAACTAACCAGACCAATGTGCTACAGCAGATGGGCATCAACCCAGGGGCACCCAAAGCTCCCCTCCCCAGCTACTCCTCTGTGTAGAAGGGCTCACTCCAGCCTCTTCACTTACTTTGTGGCTCAAGTTGGTTCAGGATGGGCTGTGCCCCACCAACCATGCTACCTACTGCCACAGCAGCCACAGTCTCAGCCACGTTGCAGACACCACTGAGGCAAGGATGTGTCTCCTTGGTGTGGTTGTAGGCAGATGAGACCAGGTTGAATGCAGAGTTGAGCAGGGGCAAGCTGGTCACACGACTGACAGCACTCTGGAGCCCAAGAGATAAATAAGTGATGTTAGAGCCCCAGCCTCAGGCTGGTGGGTGGATACAAGCCATGTGTCATAGAGTCACTGAATGGTTTGGGTAGAGGGGACCTTAAAAATCCATCAGCTCCAACCCCCTGCCATGGGCAGGGACACCTCCTACTAGCCCAGATTGCTCAAGGCCTCATCTAGCCTGGCTTTGAACACTTCCAGGCTTGGAGCCTTCAGAGCATCTCTGGACAGCCTATTCCAGAGCCTCATCACCCTCCTGGGGAGGAATTTCCTCCTAATGTCTCATCTAGATCCAGCTTATCCAGTTTGAAGCCATTGTCCCTTGTCCTGTCATTCCATGTCTTTGTACAAAGTCCCTCTGCAGCTCTCCTGTAGCTCACTTCAAATCCAGGCAAGCAGCTCTAAGATCTCCCTGGAGCCTTCTCTTCTCCAGGCTGAACACCCCCAGTTCTCTCAGCCTGTCCCCACAGCAGAGGTGCTCCAGCCCTCAGATCATCTTTGTGGCCTCCCTTGGACCTGCTCTAACAGCTCCACGTTCCATTTCTGTCTAGAAGGGTCCTCAGGGGATATCCATTCCATCTCCTCATCCTTGAACTCAGAGTTCAAGAAACTCATCCAAAGACCTCGAGCAAGCCAAGTGGTCAACCAGGATAAAAAGTCTGAGCTCTGGCCTGGTGCATTCTGAGCCCCACTGGGGTTCAGCACCAAACCCAGCTGTGGAAAAGGGACCTGGAGCAGCTCATGCTTCAGAACTCCTTGAGCCAGCTCTGAAGCTTTCTCCTGAGCAAAGCAAAAAGTCACCTTCTGTGTTAGCTGAGTTCAGGTTTTGCTACAGCTTCGTGTGGTTAATCCTTCTGCTGCTCCCAGCCTGCCTCTGGGGTGCTGCCAGCGTCCCANGAGCCAGATTGGATGCTCTTGCTCTGGCAGGGGCATTGGACTCGATGATCTCTTTGGGTCCCTTACAACCCTTAACTTTCTGTGAGCCTCTGATTTACCTTCTGAAATAGGTTTTGCCCTCCCTAAAGTAGCTTTGGCATGGTTAAAAAATGTGCTTGCAGTCTGGTGGGAGAACTGGGGAGGTGAGGACACCTGTGTGTAACATGGGCAAAGTGTTGCCAGGCCCTGGAACAGGCTGCCCAGGGCAGTGCTGGACTCTCCACATCCCTGAAGGGATTTAGCAGACTTGTGTTGAGATCATGGTTGAGCAGCTGATTTGGTAGTGCTGGGTTAATGTTTGGACTTGATGACCTGAAAGGTCTTTTCCAGCCTGGCCAATCTCTGATTCAGTGTTCACTTCCAAATGCTGAAGGCATCTCTCCAGCTCTCTCCAGCTCTCTCCAGCTCGCAGTGGAGCCCTGTCAGGGACTGAGCTGACAAAGCAGTGCTGCTGAAGTTTATTTCCCCACACTTTGCTCTCCTCCTACCAGTTCCATGAAGTGGATGATCCTCATGGATCTTCCATGAAGATCATCCCATGGCTTCCCCAGGCAGAGCCTTCACTTTACCTTATCTGCTGGCTGCTGAAGGAAGGGCAGGGTCTCCTCCAGCTGATCCAGCCCTTTGCAGGCATATTCATTGACCAGGGCAACTAGAAAAGACAAACAGCTACCAGTTGATTCTTCAGCCTAGAGGGGGGACCCTCCAAAGGCCAAGTCAAGATATATTCATGAAAGCAAGCCAGAAACCACCCCCCAAGCCCTCTGATCTGCAGTGAAGGTGGTGGTGAGGAGATATCTTGTGGACCAAGCCCTACAAATCAACAGGTTCAAACTGTCTTTATTTTACCTTGCCAGCATTCTAGCTACTGGCAGCATGCTGCTGCAGCTGGAATATCCCAGCAGCTCCTGGGGGGCTGGTGTAAAGGGTCACAAAGTGTCAGGATGAGGCAGGCAGAGCTGCATCCACTGCTGCTGCCAGCTGGGATGCTCCAAACTTGGAGTGAGAGAGCAAGAGCAGAAAGGTTTTGCTTAGTGACCACAGGCAAGATGCCAGGCTTGGTTTCTTCTAGTGACTGTTGCATGTCCCTGAAGCTCAGTGGGTTCATTGGGAGCTGAGTGGAAGCCTCAGCTACAACTAACCAGACCAATGTGCTACAGCAGATGGGCATCAACCCAGGGGCACCCAAAGCTCCCCTCCCCAGCTACTCCTCTGTGTAGAAGGGCTCACTCCAGCCTCTTCACTTACTTTGTGGCTCAAGTTGGTTCAGGATGGGCTGTGCCCCACCAACCATGCTACCTACTGCCACAGCAGCCACAGTCTCAGCCACGTTGCAGACACCACTGAGGCAAGGATGTGTCTCCTTGGTGTGGTTGTAGGCAGATGAGACCAGGTTGAATGCAGAGTTGAGCAGGGGCAAGCTGGTCACACGACTGACAGCACTCTGGAGCCCAAGAGATAAATAAGTGATGTTAGAGCCCCAGCCTCAGGCTGGTGGGTGGATACAAGCCATGTGTCATAGAGTCACTGAATGGTTTGGGTAGAGGGGACCTTAAAAATCCATCAGCTCCAACCCCCTGCCATGGGCAGGGACACCTCCTACTAGCCCAGATTGCTCAAGGCCTCATCTAGTCTGGCTTTGAACACTTCCAGGCTTGGAGCCTTCAGAGCATCTCTGGACAGCCTATTCCAGAGCCTCATCACCCTCCTGGGGAGGAATTTCCTCCTAATGTCTCATCTAGATCCAGCTTATCCAGTTTGAAGCCATTGTCCCTTGTCCTGTCATTCCATGTCTTTGTACAAAGTCCCTCTGCAGCTCTCCTGTAGCTCACTTCAAATCCAGGCAAGCAGCTCTAAGATCTCCCTGGAGCCTTCTCTTCTCCAGGCTGAACACCCCCAGTTCTCTCAGCCTGTCCCCACAGCAGAGGTGCTCCAGCCCTCAGATCATCTTTGTGGCCTCCCTTGGACCTGCTCTAACAGCTCCACGTTCCATTTCTGTCTAGAAGGGTCCTCAGGGGATATCCATTCCATCTCCTCATCCTTGAACTCAGAGTTCAAGAAACTCATCCAAAGACCTCGAGCAAGCCAAGTGGTCAACCAGGATAAAAAGTCTGAGCTCTGGACTGGTGCATTCTGAGCCCCACTGGGGTTCAGCACCAAACCCAGCTGTGGAAAAGGGACCTGGAGCAGCTCATGCTTCAGAACTCCTTGAGCCAGCTCTGAAGCTTTCTCCTGAGCAAAGCAAAAAGTCACCTTCTGTGTTAGCTGAGTTCAGGTTTTGCTACAGCTTCGTGTGGTTAATCCTTCTGCTGCTCCCAGCCTGCCTCTGGGGTGCTGCCAGCGTCCCAGGCTGCCAGCAGGGAGTTTAACTGCTGCCCTGGCACCTACCGCTTGCTGCTGCTCCTCAGCCTTCAGCAGATCCTTTCTTGTGCTCTTTTCTGAGGCCATGATGAATCCAGCTGCAGCTGAAAGGGAAGCCAAGAGTAAAGCAGCATGAGCACCACCTCATTTCCTCCAGGGAAGTCTTAGCAAAGCCAATGAAAATCAGAATGGATCCTTGGGATCCATCAGAGAATCACAGAATCAGGCAGGTTGGAAGAGAGCTCCAAGCTCATCCAGCCCAACCTAGCACCCAGCCCTGCCCAATCACCAGACCATGGCACTAAGTGCCCCAGCCAGGCTTGGCTTCAACACCTCCAGGGACTCCACCACCTCCCTGGGCAGCCCATTCCAATGCCAATCACTCTCTCTGCCAACAACTTCCTCCTAACATCCAGCTTATACTTCCCCTGGCACAACTTGAGGCTGTGTCCTCTTGTTCTGTCCCTGGCTGCCTGGCAGCAGAGCCCAACCCCACCTGGCTACAGCCTCCCTTCAGGTAGCTGTAGACAGCAATGAGCTCTGCCCTCAGCCTCCTCTTCTGCAGCTCCCTCAGCCTCTCCTCACAGGGCTGTGCTCCAGGCCCCTCACCAGCTTCATCTTCCTGTCCTTCAGCATGTCCTAGGAACAGGAGTGTGGCAGCAGTGATCCTCCTTGCAAGAGGGTCAGTGGCATCCTCAGCAGCAACCCCAGCAGTGTGGGCAGCAGGTCAGGAGAGGGCATCCTGCTGCTGTGATCCACTCTGGTGAGACCTCACCTGGAGTGCTGCATCCTGATGTGGAGCCCTCAACACAAGAAGGACACAGACCACTTGGACTAGATCCACAGGAGGCCACAGAAGTGATCTGAGGGCTGGAACTCCTCTGCTGTGAGGACAGGCTAAGAAAGTTGGGGATGTTCAGCCTGGAGAAGGTTCCAGGGAGCCCTTCTGGTGTCCTTTCAGTGCTTAAAGGGGCTGAGCAGAAAGCTGGGGACAGACTGGTGACAGGACAAGAGGTGATGGTTTGAAACTAAAAGGAGATTCAGAGTGGAGATAAGGCAGAAGTTTGTGATGCTGTGGGTGGGGAGAGCCTGGCCAAGGTTGCCCTGAGAGGTTGGAGCTGCCCTGTGCTTGGAACCATTGCAGGTCAGGCTGTTTGGAGCTTTGGACAACCTGGTGGAAGGTGGGGGGTTGAAACTGGATGACTTTTAAGGTCCCTTCCAAGCCCCCCCATGCTGTGACTCTGTGAAACCTCTGCTCACTTCCTGTGAAACCAGACCTCAGAAGTGTTCTCCTTACGGAGTGGGATTAAAGAAGTCAAAGCACAACAATGATGCAATATCCTGCAGCTGGCTTGGCCTCCTCAGCAGGAACCTGGCTTGGGGTCTGGGCACCCCACTAAATCCAGGCTTACTCCTCAGCCTGAGGCACAGTAGGGATGTCAGGATTTGCAGGGTCTCTTTCCTCTCCCTTTCCAGTTAATTCCTATTCTTGGAACTTCAATGGCATTTTCCAGTGGAAAAGCTCCAAACCAAAACTGCATTCCCAAGCCAAGCACTGCTCCAGGCTCACTGGCAGACTCTACCCAGAGAAGTCTTGCATCTGATTTGTGCCACAGCCTATTGTTTCTTGTGCTCTTGCACTTGGGTGAGGTTTTTATTTGGCTCTGGAAACTGGGACACAGAGAGATGGGGCAGGGACATGGAGATGGGAGGGAAAGAGAGCTGGGGAGGGGACACAGAGCTGGGGGGAAACAAATTGCTGGGGAGAGGACACAAAGCTGGGAGGGAAGCAGATAGCTGGGGAGGGGGACACAGAGAGCTGGGGAGGGGGAAACAGAGCTGGGGAGTAGGACACAGACAGCTGGGGAGGGGGAAACAGAGAGAGCTGGGGAGGGGACACAGAGCTGGGGAGGGGGACACAGAGACAAGCATTTGTTAGCCCTGGGCTGTGGGTAGAGCTGAGGAGACATCTCAGGAGGTGACAGATTGACAAATTGCACCGAGTTGGAAGGGACCCTCAAAGCTCATCCAGACTCTTGCAGTCAGCAGGACACTGCCAACTAGAGATGGCTGCTCAGGGCCACATCAAGTCTGATCTTAAATGTCTCCAGGGCTGGGGGCAACCTGTTCCAGTGTTTCACTACACTCACTGTGCTCAGCCTAAACCTGATGCTCAGCCTAAACCTCCCCTGCTCCATTTTTGAGCCATTGCCCCTTGCCCTATCCCCACAAGCAGCCCTTCCCCAGCCTTCCTGTAGGTCCCCTACAGCTTTGAGGTCTCCCCAGATGGCAGGATGTCAAATCCTGCTGCCTTAACCACACACTTAGCATTTCAGCCAGGTTCCAGGCAGGGCTGCAGAGTGCTGCAAGTCTACAGCAAAAGTTGACAAAGAAAATTGTCTTTTCCAGCCTCTTGAGTGAGAAGCCCAGAACCAGAGCTCCTCTGGAAAGCTTCCTGCCCAGGGAAGCTGCATGGCAGAAACACAGCTTGAACTTTAGCAGCCTTCTGGAAAGCAGCTGCAAACAAAAGCAGAGCTGGAAACTAAGACTCAGTCCCAAAGTCCACAAGGTTGGCTCAGTCAGGGGCTGCTCCTCTTGCTCAGCTTTAGGACAAGGCTGTTTGGAAGCCAAGCAGGCTGAGTCAGTTTGCAGCCCTGGGACAGGGCAAAGCACAAAACAGTTTCAACACCATTGCAAACAGCTCCTCTGGCTCAGTTCTTTTGCTTCTAGCCAGGTGGGAGAAACCTTGAGTGCTGTGTCCAGTTCTGGGCTTCTGAATTGCAGAGAGATGTTGAGGTGCTGGAAGGTGTCTGGAGAAGGGCAGCAAGGCTGGGGAGGGGCCTGGAGCACAGCCCTGTGAGGAGAGGCTGAGGGAGCTGGGGGTGTGCAGCCTGCAGAAGAGGAGGCTCAGGGCANTCAAAGTGCTGAGCATCCTTCTGGCCTTAGTGTCAGGGCTATCATGGAGCCACCACAGCACCAAGGGACAGGGGAGGACTGCAGGTGCTAGAAGGCTTAAACCTTTTGGCTGATGTGAAAACTGCTTTGAAGTTAGAGTCAGCCCCTGAAGGCCTGGGAGCTCTGCAGCAGTTTGTCCACGGAGGTAGTTGAGACTCCATCCCTGGACCCATTCACAGTAAGGCTCTGAGCAGCCTGATCTAGTGGAGGATGCCTCTGCTGACTGCAGAGGGGGTTGGACTGGATGAGCTTTGGAGGTCCTTTCCAAGCCAACCATTCTGTGATTCATTACAGCTGGAGCTGTGTCAGTGACAATCCTTGCAGCACACTCATGTCAGAACATGGTTTGCTCTCCTCTGTGTAGGAGGATCTGAGCTGTGTTGCAATGCCACAGTCTGTAGTGTGGGCAAGTTTGCATGGGCCCATGGCAGGGTTTTATTTTCTCTTTCTTATCTCTCTCCTCCAAAAGTGCTGAGCAGACCTTGTTTCACTTCAGAGGCTGCAGGAAAGTGCAGTGCTCAGCAGCTCTGGGGCAGCTGTTTCAGAATCCTCTGGAGAAAGGGTTTCAAGAGAGGGTAGTTGCAAGTGGGAGTCATGGAATCATAGAACTGTTTTGTTGGAAAAGCCTCTAAGATCATCAACTCCAATCAGCAACCCAGCACCTCCATGGCCTCTAAACCATGGTCCCCAAGTGCCATGGGCACAGGTTTCTTGAATACCTCCAGGGATGGGGACTCCACCACCTCCCTGGGCAGCCTCTGCCAATCTCTGACCACTCTTGCAGCGAAGAAATTGTTCCTCATCTCCATGCAAGCTACAACCCAGGAGATTCTACCTCAATGTGAGGGGAGTATTCTTTGGTGTGAGGGTGCTGGAGCCCTGGAGCAGGCTGCCCAGAGAGGTTGGAATCTCTGGAGAGATTCCAAACCCACCTGGATGGGTTCCTTGTGTGACCTGCCCTGGGTGATCCTGCTTTGGCAGGTGGGCTGGGCTGGATGATCTCCAAAGGTTCCTTCCAACCCCTACCATTCTGTGATTCTGTGAACCTAAACCTCCCCTGGCACAATTCCAGGCCCAGCAGGCAGACCTTGTGTGGGAACCCCTAGGCAGGAAGAGCATCAGCAGTTTGCTTTGCTTACAGTTTGCTCTGGATGAAAGTGATGGTCAGAGGAGTTCCTCTCATTGCTACAACTGCAACATGAGGTCACTGCTGGAGAAAGTTCTTGGGAGAGGTAGTTTCAGAAAGATGAAACTCTCCAGTGCCTGGCACAACAGCTCCACTGCTGCTCACTGCCCAGGCTGGCACAAGTCTGAGCACAGAGAAACAGCAAGGGCACCAAAACTGCCACAGCTGTGCAGCCTGGCAGAAGAGCAAGGACTTTTCCTGCTGGAGTAAGCCCCTCCATCAATTGCTGTCCCTGCCAGTCAGCAACAAACCCAAAGCCACTTCTGTACCTTGGGAAAGGATTTTGGCTTTCCTGCAACAAGCTGCTGTGCTCTGTGAAGCTCTGCCCTGCTGCTCAGCTGTCCTGAGCACACAGAGGTGGCAGTTTGGTGTGCAGGAAGCTTTTCTCCCTCCCAGGTGTGTTTCACCTTGGGCAGACAGACTGAGCCCCAACAGCAATTCCTTGATGACCATTTCATGACCACCTTTGAGCAACCTGTTCTAGGAGGAGGAGGAATGGGTTTAAAGTGGCAGAGGGGAGATTGAAAGTGGATGTTAGGAAGAAGTTGTTTGCAGTGAGGGTGCTGAGACACTGGCACAGGTTGCCCAGGGAGGTTGTGGAGCACAGAAGCACCCAATGTGATCAAAGATCACATTGGGTGCTTCTGTGCTCCACAACCTCCCTGGAGGTGCTCAGGACCAGGTTGGATAAGACCTTGAGCAACCTGTTCTTGTGGAAGGAAGCAATTCTGTGCTCCACAACCTCCCTGGAGGTGTTCAGGACCAGGTTGGATGAGACCTTGAGCAACCTGTTCTAGTGAGAGGTGTCCCTGCCTACGGCAAGGGGTTGGAACTGGCTGAGCTTTGAGATCCCTTCCAACCTAAACCATTCCATGATCTGTGAGCAACCTGTTCTAGTGGAAGGAAGCAATTCTGTGCTCCACAGCCTCCTTGGAGGTGTTCAGAACCAGGTTGGATGAGGCCTTGAGCAATCTGTTCTAGTGGGAGGTGTCCCTGCCTATGGCAAAGGGTTGGAATTGGCTGAGTTTTGAGTTCCCTTCCAACCTAACCCATTCTATGATTCTATTCTGGGCAGCAAAGCTGGATTTAGTGTTTCAGTTGTGAGCAGGGAGGGCTGAGCAGGGCAGAGGCATTTACCTGTGGTCCAAGCACTAATTTACATTCTTTGGAGACTCCAGCAGTTACCCTGCCTGCAGAACTGGGTCACAGGATGCCTGTGGCAGAAGGGAAGGTCTCAGCCCCCAGCCCAGGAGCCCTTTGGAAACACCCTAAGGGCAGAGTTAGTTTGAGAAGCAGGATCAGAAGGGTCTCAGCTTTGAGCTTAGGACATTGGCTTCAGAACTGCTGGCACAGGAGCCAGTCTAAACTTTCTGGAAGAGATGAGGGAAGCTCTTAGCTGAAGATTAAGAGGTTCTTTGATCTGAGCAGCTCTCAGATGAAAACCACTGCTGAAGGCAGAGACAGATTTCCTCTGCACACTTCAGTGGGACTCAGGCACAGCACAGCCAGTCTCACAGTATCACCAAGGTTGGAAGAGACCTCATAGATCATCAAGTCCAAGCTGTTACCACAGAGCTCAAGGCTAGACCATGGCACCAAGTGCCACATCCAGTCCTGCCTTGAACAGCTCCAGTAGTAACTCCTTGGAATAGTGTGGAGCTACCCAAGCTGCTAGGATGTGGAGGTTTTAAGACAGAGGGGATGGAGCTGAATTAAAGCAGCTCCTCAGCTTTCCAGTGCTGCCCATTAGTGCTTCCTAGTGCTCTCCAGAGCTACCCAAGCTGCTGGATGTGGAGATTTTAGGACAGAGAGGATGGAGTTTAATTAATAAAGAGCTCCTCAGCTTTCCAGTGCTGCCCATTAGTGCTTTCCAGTGCTGTCCAGAGCTACCCAAGCTGCTAGGATGTGGAGGTTTTAAGACAGAGGAGATGGAGTTGAATTAAAGCAGCTCCTCAGCTTTCCAGTGCTGCCCTTTAGTGCTTTCCAGTGCTCACCAGAGCTATCTGAGCTGATAGAATGTGGAAAGTTTAGGACAGAGGAGATGGAGTTGAATTAAAGCAGCTCCTCAGCTTTCCAGTGCTGCCCATTAGTGCTTCCTAGTGCTCTCCAGAGCTACCCAAGCTGCTGGATGTGGAGACTCTAGGACAGAGGAGATGGAGCTGAATTAAAGCAGCTCCCCAGCTTTCCAGGGCTGCCCATTAACCAGTTTTTCCACGAGGACAGAACTGCTGAGTGCCAGCAGAAGCTCTGCCTCGCAGTTGTATAACTAACAGACTCTCTCAGCTGGAAGTTCCAGCAGAACCAGCTTCAGTAATTGAAGTCCTACCCAGCCAGACACAGTTCAGGTAGTCATGACCACACTGAAGTCCTGAGAAACATGAAGGTTGCCTGCCCTGTGCTCCCTCCAGCACAGCTGCAGCCTGCTCCTGCTCTTGAGCAAGGCAGAAGTTACCTTGTCACTGCAGCCACCCCCTTGGGTCACTCCATTATCATGCCTCCCCCAGATGATCACAGGAAATAGCTACAGGCAGGTCTGGCAGCACTGTCAACAGGAAGGGGGTGCCCAGCTGAGCCACCTGCACATACCACTGCCCCCAGCATCAGCACCAGCCAGCCTGATGCCCAGGGGGGTGTCATGTGCTGTCCCTGCATGGCATGGGTGGGTGAGACACCTCCTGTGGACCCCCTCACACAGCCTTGGTCTTCAGCAGGCAACAAGCAGAAAAGAGCTTGCAGAGCCAGAGCTGCTCCATCACAGTGTCACCAAGGTCATCTCAGAGCTAGGAAGAAGCCTTTAGGGGAGGGTCTGAAGCCTTTAGGGAAGGGTCTGAAGTCTCCCAGCTCTTTCCCAAGGCACAGCAGATGCAGCACAACACCATAAGATGTTACCTTTGGTCTCCAAGAGCCAAGCCCCACTTCCAACCCCCCAATCCACAGATAGAGGAGAGCAGCAGACACAGCTCACAGCTCTGCACCTTCCCCAGGGAGCTGGAAGAGGAGGGTTTAACCTCAGTGCTCCCCACAGTCAGGAGCCAAGAGCTGCAGGCATGGAGTCGTTTCCAAGCCCAGCCTCCACCCAGGGGAGGCTGCAAAGAGCCACCCAAGAGACAAGCTCAGGGAGCCCTCAGCTCCAAGCCATACCACAGAGCCCACAGCCACCTCCCCAGCAGCCCAGCCTTACCTGCCTCCTCTGCTCCCCAGCACTGCCAGAGCTGGGAGCACTGCACCTCACCCCCATAAATACCCCAAGGGCCTGAGGAGCAGCCGAGGCAGCCAGTTGGGACACTGCTGGTGCTGGGCTGGCCAATGGGGAGTGGATGGGAGGGGGTGGGGTAGGGTGAGGGAGGCTCCTCCAGGGACCTGATGGCCGTGGGGTGGGTGGGGGATGCTGCTGGTGGTGCCCCCCAGAAGGGACACACCTGCTGGGGTGGCTCAGCTCACCCTTACAGAGGGTGTGCATGCCCAGGGGCCTTGGCCACAGGGTCCCTTGCCCCACAGCAGCTGTGGGTGGGGATGTGCCCCCCCAGCATGTGGATGTGCCCCCCCCCAGCATGGTGGGGTGCTGAGGGACACTGAAAGTCTGTGGAGATCATAGACTCAGAGTGGTTTGGGTTGGAAGGGACCTTTAAAGCTCATCCAGTCCCCCCCAACCCTGCACTGAGCAGAGACATCCCCAACTAGAGCAGGTTGCTCAGAGCCCCAAACAACCTGACCTGATCCCAGGTATGGGGCAGCTCCCACCTCTTTGGGCAACCTGGGCCAGGCTCTCCCTACCCTCAGTGTGAAAAATGTCTTCATTCTGTCTGATCTGAGTCTGAATCTTTGCAGTCTCAAACCATCACAGCAAGCCCTGCTCAGAAGTCTGTTGCCAGGTTTCTCAGAGGCTCCTTTAAGCCCTGGAAGCCTCAGTGCTGATCTGCCTCACGGTTGTGCAACAGGTTCAGCCCAACAGCCTGCAGGCACCGCTCCTGCTCCCAGCCCTCACCAGCTCAGCCACGGCTCTGGCGTGGACAGTCCTGCCCCCCACAGCGGGGAGGTGAAGCATGTCCTGGAACACAGCACTGGAACTGCATGGAAAGAGGGTTCTAGGACAGGAGCTCAGCCCCTGCTGCCCAGGTGGATGTGTGCAGGGTGCTTGGCTTTTCCAGCTGTCCCTGCGTGGGAGGGCTCAGCACACGATGCCTGCTCCTGGGCTGCTCCATGGTGTGGCAGACATTGTCTGGAAGCCTCCCAGAAGCAAGGTGTGGGGGCTGGGATGTGGAAACGTGGCTCAGCCCTGCAGTTTGCTTGGCACACAGAATCATAGACTGGGTTAGGTTGGAAGGGACTTCAGAGATCACAGAGTCAAGCAGGTTGGAAGAGAGCTCGAAGCTCAGCCAGCCCAACCTAGCACCCAGCCCTGCCCAATCACCAGACCATGGCACTAAGTGCCCCAGCCAGGATGGACTTCAAAACACCTCCAGGGACAGCCACTCCACCACCTCCCTGGGCAGCCCATTCCAATGCCAATCACTCTCTCTGCCAGGAGCTTCCTGCTCACATCCAGCCTCAACCTGCCCTGCCACAGCTTCAGCCTGGGTCCCCTTCTTCTGTCCCTGGCTGCCTGGCAGCAGAGCCCAACCCCACCTGGCTACAGCCTCCCTGCAGGCAGCTGCAGACAGCAATGAGCTCTGCCCTCAGCCTCCTCTGCTGCAGGCTGCACACCCCCAGCTCCCTCAGCCTCTCCTCACAGGGCTGTGCTCCAGGCCCCTCCCCAGCCTTGCTGCCCTTCTCTCAACACCTTCCAGCACCTCAACATCTCTCTGCAATGGAGGAGCCCAGAACTGGACACAGCACTCCAGGGGTGGCCTTAGCAGTGCTGAGCACAGGGCAGAAGAAGCTCCCTTGTCCTGCTGCCCACACAGCTCCTGAGCCAGCCCAGGATGCCATCTCTCCTCCCCTGCAGCAAGGATGCTGTAACTTACCCAGGGAGTAAGAAATGTTCTCCTGCTCTCAGCCCTTGCCTGGCTACAGCAGAGGTGTGAAGGTGGAATGTGCTGCTTCTAGGACAGGGATTGCCTTTTAGTGTTCTGCTTGGAGAAGGCCCAGCAATGCAGGACTCTGAGCCTGCCTGGGGCAGCTTTGACCTTTTTTTATCATCAAAATGCAAACCATGAAGATTTTAGTCACTGTTTTCCTTTCCCATTTGTGCCTTTTCATCTGCAGATCTCCAAACCTGGTTTGAAACCAACAATTTAAGCTTCCTGTTGTCTGTGTGCAAGATCAGTGGAGGAGGAAACTGAGGCACAGGTAAGAATTATCTGAAGTCTTCTAGAGCTGTTAAACTGATTGAGTCACCTTGGGCTTGGCCAGTGAATGTAGGAGGCCTTGGCTCTCAGTTCTGGGTTGCCCACAGCAAGCCACAAAGGGAGTGGGAGCAGGAGGTGGTTCAGGATTCTTGGAGGCATGCTGTTAAGCTGCCAAAAATGTAGACAACCAACACCCCTCAGCTTTCAGGTTAGGAGGAATCCCCCTCCTGATTGGAGTCAGACTTCTCATGTCTGGAAAGACCTCTGGGGGTCAGGTAGCTCAGCTTGCTGCTAGGGACAGGGCTGTTGGCAGTGCCAGGGCAGGTCAGTTGACTTTGGCCCAGGGATGGAGATCTCACACAGCCTCTCTGGGCACTGGATCCAGCATTGCATTACCCTCCTAATGAAGAAGCAGTTCTTGATGTGCACTTGGAACTTCTCCAGCTATGAATTATGGCTTTGACCTCTTGGCTGCTGAGAACAGGTTTTGTGCCTTTGTCTGTGACATAAACTTCATGTCCTAGCACCACCTGGGAGCTTTTCATCTAACAAACTCCTGGGCCCTCCTTTGATCCCATTCCTTTCACAGGGTAAATTGCCAGTTTGAAATGTTCAATGTCTTGTGCCAAAACCTTTGCTATGAGGACAGGCTGAGGGAGCTGGGGAAGACTCCAGGGGGACCTTAGAGCTGCCTTCCAGTAGCTGAAGGGATCCTACAGGAAGGCTGCAGAGAGACTTTTCATGAGGGTGTCTAGAGACAGGTCAAGGGGGAATGGTTTGAAGCTGAGGCAGAGCAGGGTTAGACTGGAGCTGAGGAAGAAGTTCCTCAGTATGAGGGTGGTGAGAGTCTGGAACAAGCTGCCCGGGGAGGCTGTGGATGCCTCCTGTCTGTGGGTTTTCAAAGTCAGGCTTTATGAGGGCTTGGGCAGCTGAGTCTAGTTGAGAGGAGTCCCTGCCCATCGTAGGCAGGTTGGAGTAGATGATCTCTGAGCTCCCTTCCAGCCTGAGCCATTCTAGGATTCTATGGCTGGGAAGAGCCTGAATAAGTCCAGTTGCAGGGTGGTGGTGAAAGTCTCCTGAGCCAGGTTGTGTTTCATCACCTATCTGCATGCTACACCTTCATGTGGCTTGTAATGTGGCAGAGGAATGTGAGCAGAAGGGGCAAGTAGTTTGTGTGAGATACCATCAGTAATTATCATTAATGAGGCAATGGTTAATATCTTAAGTGTAGCTTTAAATACTAGGTCAAACTGCCAGTGCTTGGAGCTCCTGCTCAGTGCTAGGACCTTCCTGCAGGGCCAGAAAACACAAAGTGTGGAGATGGCAATTTCAGAGCCAAGGTTTCCAGCCTCACTTCTGTGATTCTTGGTACTTAAAGCTAAGATTAAATCAGTTCTAAGACGTTTGGCAGGTGTGGGAAAGGCGTAGGAAGAAGCAGAGAGGAAAAGAAAGGGAGCTGTGGTGGCTGGAGTGAGCCCAGTGGCACTGGGCAGGACTTCCCACAAAAGGCAACATCCCTCAGTGGCTGTGGCCTCTGTGCAGAGCTGCATCATGGAGTCACAGAATGGCTCAGGCTGGAGGGGAGCTCAGAGATCATCTACTGCAACCCTCCTGCCATGAACAGGGACACCTCCCAGCTAGGCTCAGCTGCTCAGGGCCTGACCTGGCCTTGAACACCCCAAGAGAGGAGGCAGCCACAGCCTCTCTGGGCAACCTGTTCCAGAGTCTCACCACTCCTACTGAAGAACTTAGAATCCTAGAATCAGTTAGGGTTGGAAAGGACCACAAGGATCAGCCAGTTCCAACCCCCCTGCCATGGGCAGGGACACCTCACACTAGATCAGGCTGTCCAGAGCCTCATCCAGCCTGGCCTTAAACACCTCCTGGGATGGGGCCTCAACTACTTCCTCACCTCCAGTCTAACCCTGCTCTGCCTCAGCTTCCAGCCATTCCCCCTTGGCCTGTCTCTAGACACCCTCAGGAGAAGTTCCTCTGCAGCTTTCTGTTGAGCAGAAGACACTCAGGTGTGGAAGGGATTGGGAGGATCAGGCCCCCATGTTGGGTCCCCCTTGTCAGGTGCAGTTCCTTTCCCTGTGTCACTACTCAGCATCATCCCTCCAGGGGCCACTCGTGATGCTGAAGCATCCCAGCTGCAAGTGCTCATCTCCTGCAGCAGCAATGATCTTGTTGATCTTCCATGGCATTTACTCCATGCCACAATGTCCTGGTCACCTTCCCCAGGGCAGGCAGGCACGAGCAGAGGTGACTCAAGAGTGGGGTATGTGTGGCTTTGATTTCCCTTCCTCTGGTAAAGCAAACAGAGCCCTTGGGCTTCCAGCAAACTGCTTGAGAAGTGCTGTACTGCTGAGTTCAGGTGTCCCTCTTCTAGGAGCTGCAGTGCAGTGTTGTGTGGAGCCCACTGAGAGAACAGGACAGCCTCTGGTCCTTGTCATGGTCCCTAAGATGTTTGGTGACAGCCCTGTCTGCCTCCCTGGCATGGGCATCCTGCTTTTTCATGTTCTCCTTCACCACTCTCCCATGCTGAGTGGTCCTTGGGAAATGGTTCCATCTGGTCACTTCAGCTTCCATCTGGTCACCTCAAGTCAGAGCACTCTTGCCCCTCATGCTGCAGCCTCCTGGCAGCTGCAGCAGTTGGTAGAGCTGATGGCAGCAGCACTGTCCAAGGCCACAGCTGCTGCTGTAGATGGACTGTCCAGAGCAGAGTGGTGGAGGAGGCAGGGCTGTGGCAGAAGGCTCCTTGTGGCATCCTGCATATCTCTTCAGCTCTTTCACCAGGCCTTGCCAGATAATATAGGCTTGATATTAGGAGGAAGTTCTTGACAGAGAGAGTGACTGGCATTGGAATGGGCTGCCCAGGGAGGTGGTGGAGTTGCTGTCCCTGGAGGTGTTCAAGAAAAGCCTGACTGGGGCACTTAGTGCCATGGTCTGGTGACTGGATAGGGCTGGGTGCTAGGTTGGACTGGATGAGCTTGGAGGTGTCTTCCAACCTGCTTGATTCTATAATCCCTTATATTGGTCTGATTTAAGCTTCCCAGAGACTCAAACACCTAACAGAACAGTACAATAATAGGATGTCTTCCCCTTTCCCCTTTTTGGAAAGAAAGGAATGAAATGCAGAGAGGAAGAAGAGGTAAAACACCCAAAGAGTAGTCTAGCTTCAGTTTGGAAGTTAAAAGAAAAACTTTTAACAATAAATAAAAGGTATTTAAGGTAGGGGAGTTACAAAAAAAAAGGCATAGGGAAGGGAAACAAGGTACAAAACCAGGCTGATGCAGATGGACTGTCTCTGTCCAGAGCAGTGGAAGAGGCATGGCCAGAAGACTCCTTGCTGGATCCTGCCTGTCTCTTCAGCTCTTTCAGCAGGCTTTGCCAGCTGCTCCCTGAAGGCAGTGGCCTTCAAAGTGCTATGGCCTTCTGAAAACACTTCTCCAGTGAGGTACCAAAAGCTTCAGCCCAGCTCTTGCCTCCCAACAAACCCCTCTGGTCCTTCCAAGTCTTCCAAGGCCTTTCTCAGCTCAGGACACGCTGCAGCTCTCTGCTGCCCTCACTCTACCTCAGCAGAAACAGGACTTGCCTGTCCTCTGCTGCCTGGCTGCCCACCTCACCTGGAGGCTTTCCCAGCTCCTCCTTCCTTTCCAGCACCTCACTTATCCCAACATTAGAGCAGGAGGCAACAGCTCAGGCAGATTCCTGCCCTGAGCCCCAGCCAGCTTTGCCCTCACTGCAGGGCACAGCCTGGCTGGTTCTTGGCTGCTCTCCCAGTCTTCCAGTTCACCTTTCTGCTGGTTTTCAGACTGCTGTGCTTACCTGCCACCTCCTCCTCCCTCTCCTCCTCTTACCTTTAGGTGAGAGGTTGGGCAGGTTAACATGGTGCTGGTTGCTTGGTGAGAGGTGAGAGGGTGGATGCCACCTGGGCCTGCTAATTATCCTCTCCACCTCATTGGTGAGACCCTACTCTTAACTGCTCCAGTAACCAGAAACCCAGGTTGCCTTTGCCCTCTCAAGCTTGGGGGAGGGGGGGGGGTGGGCTGCTTTTCACCCCAGTTCCTTTGGAAGTTGCAGGAGCATTAGGAAGGGCAGCATTGGTGCTGCACTCCTGCATCAGCACCTTGATCTCCTGAGCAGTGGTGAAACTCTCACACAGCCCAGCTGGGTGCAAAGCAAAGAACACCTTTTGGATGTGTTTTTCCCTACCCTGCTGCTGCAGCAATGGTCTCACAGGGATCTGCTGGAGAGAGTCCAAGGGAGGGCTATGAGGATGATGAGGGGGCTGGAGCACTGCCTGGTGAGGAGAGGCTGAGGGCCCTGGGGCTGCTTAGTCTGGAGAAGAGAAGCCTGAGAGAGGATTTAATAAAGGTTTATGAATAGCTGAGGGCTGGGGGTCAGGAGGGGGGGACAGGCTCTGCTCACTGCTCCCTGGGACAGGACAAGCAGCAATGGATGGAAGCTGCAGCACAGGAGGTTCCAGCTCAACACAAGGGGCAACTTCTTGCCTGGAAGGGTCCCAGAGCACTGGCACAGGCTGCCCAGAGAGGTTGTGGAGGTTCCCTGGAGACTTTTAAGGCCTGCCTGGATGTGTTCCTGTGTGACCTGAACTCTGGCAGAGGAGCTGGACTCAATGATCTCTTTGGGTCCCTTCCAACCCCTAACATCTGTGAATCTGAAGGATCAGGCTGGTTGTGGAAGCAATGGATAGAAGCTGCTTCATGCTCCCCCACCCTCACCCCAGAGAGGCTTCCAGGGAGGGAGAGGAAGACAAAATCTGTTGAGTTCCTGTTGCAGGGTGCAGTGTGACTCTGCATCAGCCCCGTGCATGTGGGAAGCACAGCACAGCACCAAGACTGATGGACCTTACCCCGGGGGCCCTGCTCTGTGAGCAGGGGAAAGGCTGATGCTGTGCTGCATGTGACAGAGCTGAGTCATCAGTGTCCCTCTGCACAGCAATCAGACCTGTGTGCACTCGTGAAAGCACAAATGGTAGTGCCTGGCAGGAAGCCTCTCCCCTCAAACATGGTTAAAAGCAGCAGCTGCTGGCTGGCTTGATTTTCTCTCACCAGCTGTCCTAGTTCAGGAACTTGTAGCTCTCAGACCAGTTCATAACATGGTAGGGTTAGAAGGGACCTCTGGAGCTCATCCAGTCCACCCCACCCTGCTCCAGCAGGGCACCCACAGCAGCTCACCCAGGAGCACAATGGCCAGGGGTGTTGGAAGCTCTGCTGAGGAGACTCCACAACCTCTCTGGGCAGCCTGCTGCAGGCCTGCAGCACTCTCCAACCAAAGAAGTTTCTCCTCCTGTTCAGCTGGAACCTCCTGGCTTCCAGTTTGTGCCCAAATCACAAGCCACACATGGCTGCTTTTCTACAGCTACAGATTCTCTAGAGCTGAGATGATTTCAGAGCCACTCCAAGTTTTCCTGGGCCAAAGCAGGTGTGGTCTCTTCAGCTGGTGAGTTGGGGGGGGGCTGCCACAGAGGTGGGCTGAAGGAGAAATCCAAGGTGCACATTCCTGAGCCCAGCTGGCCTTCTGCAGGCAAAGCACCCTGCTGCTGCCAGGAGCCTTTTAAACGTGTCTGTAGCTCTTGAGATGCTCCTCGTGGTTTGATGGGACACCTCCAACCAGAGCAGGCTGCCCAGGGCCACATGAAGTCTGATCTTGAATGTCTCTGGGGATGAGGTCTCAAGCACATCCTTGGGCAGCCTGTTCCAGTCTCTCCTCGCCCTCACCATGCAGAACTTCCACCTGATGTCCAACCTAAATCTGCCTTGCTGCAGCTTCAAACCATTGCCCCTTGTCCTATCACCACAGGCTCTTCTAAACAGCCCCTCCCCAGCTTTCCTCTAGGTCCCCTTCAGATACTGAAGTGCAGCTAAATAAACATCTCTGGGACAGCAGATGAATGGGGAACAGAGTTTTAGGGAAAGAAGGGTCAGAGCTGTATCTTGAAGTGGCTTTTTTGGACCTTCTTATGGCACTTTTATGGATATGTGGTGCTGAAAACAATCTGAAAGAGAGGAGGAAAAGCCTCTTGTTAAGTTGTCCTGGGGGGTGTGGATTCTCCACTCCTCTGGAAGTGGGACTGATGTGGGTGACAGAATATGGGTCTGGGTACTCTGGTGAGCAACAATGATTTGAATTCCAGACCAGAAGATCTCAACCTAAGCTGCTTCAGCTGCGTGACCTGTCCTCAGAAGGGTGAAAATGGTTTTTGCAATGCTTAGCTTCTCCTGCTCCCTACCAGTCAGGTCTGAGAACCTTCTCAGGCTGTGGGAAGGGCTTGCTGCTGGGGTAGGTCAAGGTTAAGACTTGAATGCACCCTGAGGGGCTAAAACCGACTTCTTCGGGATGCAGGAGGAAACGAAGCCTGACTGCTGCAGGTCGCAGGTCACGCTCCTGGTTTGTGTGCCTGACCCCCAGCACTAACCTCCTCTGGGCCAGCAACTCCAAACCTGCCGGCTGTGGCTTCAGGCTGGGATCCCCAACGGGTACTAAGTGGGGAGGAAGGCGAGGAAGGGGCAGGCGAGGAAGAGTCAGCCTAGGAAGGGGGCAGAGGAGGAAGGGGCAGCCGAAGAAGAGGCAGGCGAGGAAGTGGCATCCGAGGAAGGGGGCAGAGGAGGAAGGGGCAGGCGAGGAAGGGGCAGCCGAGGAAGGGGCAGCCGAGGAAGGGGCAGCCGAGGAAGGGGCAGCCACGGTACTGCACGCTCGGCCTCTGCAGCAGCCTGTGAGCTCCGGGGGGGGGCTGCTGCACCCCCTCATATTTTGGGAGTGTTTCTTTTTTAACACCAGATGTTATCTGCGGGGGTGCAGGCAGGGTTTAAGATGGGAAACGCCGCTCGGTGCCTCTCGCCATGCGCCTCGTGTCGCCTTTGTCCGCGGGGGCAGGCTGCGGCGTTGCTGGAGCTCTCCCGGCAGCGCCGAACTCGCCGCCATTTCTCGCTTCCCCGCCCCGGTGCCTCTCCCCACCTCCATCCCCGCTCCGTCCCCAGCCACCCATTTTCATGCTTCTAGATCAGTTTTGAAGCCCAGCGTTCTCAGAAAGCTCTCGGTAGTAACCCCCCCAGCTTGCTCTTTCCTCCATCTCAGTGCTGTCTGAAGCAGACTCTTCTCATCTTTAATTCCTTAGAAGCGTTCGCAGTTCGGTGGATAAAAACATCCTCCTGGCCCAGCCCTTTATGTCGGCCCAGGCTCACGGCCCTGCCATGTCACCCCGGCCATGTGTTCATGAGCGGGGCCCTACACAAGCTCCAGGAGCCACCCGGAGCTAATGCCCCCGAGCCAACGGCCCAGGGACCTAACGCCCCCGGGAGCTAACGGCCCCGGGAGTTAAGAGGCCTCCTGCGGATTAGTCAGATTATTCGCATCACAGCAGGGCCTGGAGCCCTCTGGCAGGGTGGGAGCCCTCGCGTGAAAGGTACACTTGGGATGGGGCTGTCAAGAGTGGGCACGTTTGGGTCTCAGGGTGAAAGGGGGCACCGGCAAGGGGAACCGCTGGACTCTCGGGGTGCAGCAGGAGGGAGCTATCGGGAGGATCCGTTTGACTCCCGAGGGTGCACCGAGAGGGGTTTGTCAGAGGGGACACATTGGTGCCTCCTCTCCTGCAGGGTGCTCCCTGACCCAGTTATTAGAACAGTAACGGCAGCCCCGGAGGCCGCGGGGCTTTCCCGGGCGCCTCGGTAGTTTCAGGCGGGGTTACCCCTCCCCGGGCAACGGGGGCGGGGGGACCGACTGGGATCCCCGGTGCTGTCCCCGGGAAGCGCCGGTTACCAGTGGGAGTCTCATGTCGTACACCCCCTCTCCAGCCCCGGTGACCCCCGTGGCGCGGCGCTGCGCTCCCGGGAGGCGGTGGCGGCCCGGCCCCGGCCCGCCCACTTGTTCCCGCCAGCAGCGGCCAATGGGCGGGCGCCCGCCGCGCACGGGGCTTTTCCGCGCCAAACTCCAAAGCCCGGGGAGAGCGGGCGGCGGGGCGCTTACGGTACCGGCACCAGGCTCCAGCACCACTACGCCGGTGAGTCCCGCCCCACTCGACCAAACCCTATGGTTCTTCGGGATGGGGAGCGGCCGTTGGCAGCGGGAGGTGGGGGATGGCGGAGGGTGTTTTTCCCCTCCGTGCCCGGTGAAGTTGCGGGGAGCGGTGCATGTCCCGGTGACAGCTGTCGGGGCACGGCGCGCGGGTTCGCTCCTCCTCCCACCATGGCTCGGAGCAAGTCTCCTCGGTGGGGACGGGGGGGGTGTGAACGCTCTGTTGCCGGTTTGGCGGGACGCGTCGCTTAGAGATTGTAGCAGCGGGACCGACGCCCCGGCCGCCGAAACGGGACGGCGGGAGTCGGGAGGAGCGGTGACCGGCGACGCTAGGGAGCCTGAGAGGAGCGCGGGTCGGTATCGCCCCGCTTAGTTTTCGGGGCCGATACGGACGGGGCCGATGGCGCGCCCCGGGAGGGTTCCGGGAGAGGCAGAGCGCGCTGTCACCCCCCCCACCCCCCCCCCCCCCCCCNTCTCCACTACCGGAACGAAAGCGAGTCTATCTGCCACCCAAGGATAAGCATACGGATTACGGGGCTACAGCTACCCGTGCTATCGGCAGGGTGATTTGCAGCTCCGCTGTCCCCGTTACCCATCCCCCCCCGCCCCTACCTCGGCGGCTTAGCCCCGGGGCGCCGGTTAGTGGCGGCCCCTTTAAGAGCGCTCGCTTTCCCCCGCCCACTTCTTGGTAATTTGCATAACCTCGCGAGAGTTGGCCCCGCGGAGGGCGGGGGAAAGAATTTCAATTGTGGCGCGAGACAGCGGCGACGGCCGGGAGGCAACAGCGCAACTGAAGCCGTTAGCGCCTGTGGGCGGGGTTAATCCTGCCCTAGCCAATCAGCGCCCGAACCGGCCGGACTATCAACCAATAGCATTGGAAAAGCTAGGAAGGGGGCGGGTGTAGCCTGTTGACTGACGGGGTCGGGGGGAGTTGCGCGGCTCCATTGATACGGTGCCCGACGGGGCGGACTCGGTGGGTTCCGCCGTTTAAACGTCGTGCGGTTGCCTTCTCCCGGGACGAACAGCACCGGCGCCATGTGGATCCAAGTGCGAACCATGGACGGGAAGGAAACCCACCGCGTGGATTCCCTTTCTAAGCTCACCAAGGTGGAAGTCTTGAGGCTGCGCATACACGAGGTTTTCGGAGTCGAACCGCACCGGCAACGGTTATTCTACCGCGGAAAGCAGGTACCAGCACACCGTGGGGGGGGGGAAGGTTTGACAGCCTCGGACCTTCAGCAACGAGACGGGGAGGGAAGAAGGAGCGGGCGGGGGCCCGCAGCCGCTCCCACCCTCTCCCCCGGCGCGTTCCTACCCCCACCTCCGCCCCCCAGACTCTCTCCCGCCGATCGGGGAGCGATCTTTTAATTAATTTTCTTTTAATTGTCGGGAAATGGGATGGTTTGCTGCCATCTAGTGACTCCCGGCTCCTTCCCGAGCTGTCCGGGAGGAGAAAAGTCAGCAAGAAAGGAGCTTTAATTTGTTTTTTTTTCTTAAGTTGAAAACTGTTTTGTTTTCCTTCGCGTTTTACATTTCAGGTGGTTTGGTTTGTTCTCTCTTGCGCTGTCTCTCAAAATACAGCTCTGGGGCTTGCTTCAAGGCTTTGAGCCTTGCTTCTGAAAAACCCTCAAGTTTCTCTTTTCCCTTTTTCTTTGGAAATTGCGATGCCAGCTCCTGGATTTTAACTTTTTAACACCCCTACCCCAAAAAAAAAATCTCCTTAAGCACAGCTTAAATCGCTCTGTGGTGTGGGATGCTCCCAGCAGTGTCTTTACCGTCGCAGTCGTGCAGTGATTTCTTTCCACGTGTGTTAATGATGTATCTTAAATCACGAACTGACCTTAACTGTATCTTTTTTCCATACCCTGAGTAACACCACAGGGCTAAACCTTCGTGCTGAAGAACCTCCTGAGCTGGTAGTGGGTTGGGAAATGAATTTCAGGAGGAGTGGGGTGCTTGAGGCTGCAGCTGGGTGGAGTTAGACAACTTCCAGTTGCTTTCCTCCCCCCCCGCCTTCCTTCCCTTTTCCCTCCATTTTGGGATGCTTGGAGCTAGTTATGTGTTATCCATAGCAAGCATGGCTGTGGGATCATAGAATCATAGAATGGTTTAGGCTGGAAGGGACCTCAAGGATCATCCAGCTCCAACCCCCTGCCATAGGCAGGGACACCTCCCACTAGAGCAGGTTGCTCAAGGCCTCATCCAGCCTGGCCTTAAACACCTCCAGGGAGGATGTGGAGCACAGAAGCACCCAATGTGATCAAAGATCACATTGGGTGCTTCTGTGCTCCACAACCTCCCTGGGCAACCTGTGCCAGTGTCTCACCACCCTCACTGTAAAGAATTTCCTCCTAACATCCAGTCTAAATCTCTCCTCTGCCAGTTTAAACCCATTCCCCCTCGTCCTGACATTCCCAGACCTTGTCAATAGTCCCTCCCCAGCCTTCCTGTAGGCTCCCTTCAGATACTGCAAAGCCACTATATGGGTATGGAAATAGACCTTGAATAGCTTTGCTCTAAGAGACTTGGATATCAATAGTAGTCAAAAAGAGGCTTGGAGGAGCAGCCAGCGTCTCTGGAGGGGTTTGTGTCGTCTCGTTTCTGTGGCGTGGAGGTGTGGCTGCTGCCCGTTTGTGGTCAGATAAAGTGAGGAGGGAAGGTTTGGTCCAGGGTACAGCTGTCAGCCCTCTCCGTGCAGGTGACTTTAGATCACTACATTTTATCAGCGCTGATAACTTTTGCCTTGTGCCTTACAAAGTTTTTAATTCCACTCTGTGTGGTCCCAGGAGCTTCCAGTTCAGGCACGGATCACAGGCTTACAAGATCTAAGGGTTGGAAGGGACCCAAAGACATCATCGAGTCTAACCCCCCTGCAGGACCATCCAATCTAGCTCAGGTCACACAGGAACACTTCCAGACAGGTCTGGAAAGGCTCCAGAGAAGGAGACTCCACAACCTCCCTGAGAAGCCTGTTCCAGTGCTTTGTGAGACAGAAACATTTACCTGGTGTAATCTAACCTCTCTGTCATCATTCCTTCCCCTGCTGCTCTCCTTTGTGCTCTGCCTGCGGGGTCTTTTTTTTTTCGTATCATCAGAAATGTTCCCATTCTGCCGAGTTTCAATTTGAAAAGGCTGTTAGAGAACTGTTAATTAACCTCCTGCCTCCTTTGTCAGAGGTGCAGCTCCAGGTGCTGCTGCTTCTCACCAGCCTATCCTTTCAACTCCTGTGGTTTGCTGTCCCCTCGGTGCTCTCTGCTCCTCTTTCTGCCTGCACCTGTTGCCGCTGCTGGCCCTGGCTGATAACGACTTGTGATGCTCTGTCTTTGTTGGGAACTTAAGCTCTGTGGTAACGAGTTGGACTTGATCTATGAAGTCTCTTCCAACCTTGGTGATACTGTGACAACCAACTTGCTCCTGCTTTGCTCTTGTCTAGCTCTGTGACCAGCAAATAAAGAGGTGCAGATCACTTCCTGCACGCTCAGATTTCCAGGGATTGTTCCATGGCCATTTTTATGCCATCAATCAGAATCAACTCCTCGTAGCCCATTCCTGTGAAGTGCAAATTTCTGTGGGCTTTTTTTTTTTGTTGTTGTTTGCTCTGTTTCCCCCTGATAGAGAACAAAGCTCTGGGGACTGCTTTTGCTGGTGGTTTGGGCTGGAAGGGGACACTCATTTCCTGTATAATTTCTTAGTCAGACCTTAAATATGTGGTGAAGCTTCTCTCAGCTGCCCTCTGGTCTCCAGCACTGCGTTTTTAACTCTTCCATTATGCTCCTCGGAGTTCTGCCACTTTTCTGTGATCATTTTAACCTTCTGCAGGGGTAGGATCTCAATTTGACTACTACTGGCGACAAAAGGTCTTAAAATGAGGGAGGCAATGAAATTAGGACTTGCCCAGAAGTGTCTTGGGTAGTTTCAAGTTGAATTGAAGCTTTTTCTGATCTTACTTGCCATGGAAACATTGTTTGCCTTGACGAAAGTGATTAACTCTTTAGCACCTACTTAATGCTGTGGCTACCGCAGTGATGATCTGGAACTTGCTCGGCTACCCTCTGAAAACCAATCGGGCTTAATGTTGATGGCACAGAATGGGTCTGAGTTAAGGAAGAAAGGACTTTGCAGGCTGTAGGTGAGGTGGAATTGTCTTTAAATCCTGATGAGGAGGGTGGGGATCTGCAGTTCTTTTAAATCCTCCTCCCCAGAATTACATTTCCGAGGGGTGCCCTGCCTGCCAGCCCCCTTTTCTTCCCCCCCCGAGGGGTGCCCTGCCTGCCAGCCCCCTTTTATTCCCCCCCCGAGGGGTGNCCCCCTTTTATTCCCCCCTCGAGGGGTGCCCTGCCTGCCAGCCCCCTTTTATTCCCCCCTCGAGGGGTGCCCTGCCTGCCAGCCCCCTTTTATTCCCCCCTCGAGGGGTGCCCTGCCTGCCAGCCCCCTTTTATTCCCCCCTCGAGGGGTGCCCTGCCTGCCAGCCCCCTTTTATTCCCCCCTCGAGGGGTGCCCTGCCTGCCAGCCCCCTTTTATTCCCCCCTCGAGGGGTGCCCTGCCTGCCAGCCCCCTTTTATTCCCCCCTCGAGGGGTGCCCTGCCTGCCAGCCCCCTTTTATTCCCCCCTCGAGGGGTGCCCTGCCTGCCAGCCCCCTTTTATTCCCCCCTCGAGGGGTGCCCTGCCTGCCAGCCCCCTTTTATTCCCCCCTCGAGGGGTGCCCTGCCTGCCAGCCCCCTTTTATTCCCCCCTCGAGGGGTGCCCTGCCTGCCAGCCCCCTTTTATTCCCCCCTCGAGGGGTGCCCTGCCTGCCAGCCCCCTTTTATTCCCCCCTCGAGGGGTGCCCTGCCTGCCAGCCCCCTTTTATTCCCCCCTCGAGGGGTGCCCTGCCTGCCAGCTCCCTTTTATTCCCCCCTCGAGGGGTGTCCTGCCAGCCAGCTCCCTTTTATCCCCCCCTCGAGGGGTGCCCTGCCTGCCAGCCCCCTTTTATTCCCCCTCAAGGGGTGCCCTGCCTGCCAGCCTCATCCCCTCCAACGCTGTGGCTTAGTCTGAGCAGTGAGTTTATGGCGGAGTGGAAGTTTTGGCTCTTCCAGCTGGAGAGGAGGGGAAAACAAACCCAACAAACATTTAAAGAGTAAGGAAAGGAATCTTTAAGTCAGTGTGATGCTGAGGAACTGCAGAACTGGTGCATTCGTGACTGGTTTTGAGGCAGCCTGGCTTTGTCCTGGGGCAGAGAGG
>WAAF01018333.1:4392-18124 GCA_013400475.1 Tricholaema leucomelas
GGAGGTTGCTCTCTTCTCTCAGGCAGCCAGCACCAGAACGAGAGGACACAGCCTCAGGCTGCGCCGGGGGAAGTTTAGGCTTGAGGTGAGGAGAAAGTTCTTCCCTGAGAGAGTCATTGGCTACTGGAATGGGCTGCCCAGGGAGGTGGTGGAGTCGCCGTCCCTGGAGCTGTTCAAGGCAAGGTTGGACGTGGCCCTTGGTGCCATGGTCTAGCCTTGAGCTCTGTGGTAACAGGTTGGACTTGATGATCTATGAGGTCTCTTCCAACCTTGGTGATACTGTGAGACTGTGACACTGCAGGCTCACTCTCGGGCTGCAAAGCTTGCATTTAACACGTGGCGTTTTCTCGAGCAGTAGGGGCGGACTCAGTCCTTGTGCAGAGCGTGAGGAAGAACATTTGGACTGTACAAAGCAGCGCGGAGCAGGACGTCACGATCTAACTGCACACATCGCGACAGGAACCTAAACTGCGAAGCGACCAAGCCGAGCGGGCAGAGCAGCCAGCGGCAGGTGTCGCCGTGCGCCGCTAGGTGGCGTTAAAGCCCGCAACATCCCTGCGCGCCGCAGGGGGAGACCCTGGAGCCCTGCGACCAGGGGACTCTGGGGTCAGTGCATCCTCTGAGCTTCAAATCATGGGACCCTGTGACCAGGGGACTGTGGGGTCAGTGCATCCTCTGAGCTTCAAATCATGGGACCCTGTGACCAGGGGACTCTGGGGTCAATGCATCCTCTGAATCTGAAATCATGGAATTCTGGAACCCTGTGACCAAGGGACTCTGGGGTCAGTGCATCCTCTGAGCCTGAAATCATAAGATCCTGGTGTCATGGAATTGTTATAGTTGGGGAAGGCCTTTAAGATCATCCAGTCCAACCATTCTCTAACTCTACCAAGGCTGCTGCTAAACCATGTCCCTCAGCACCACATCTCTGACTCTTTGAAACACCTCCAGGGATGGGGATTCAACCACCTCTCTAAGCAGCCTGTGCCAGTGCTTGAGAACTCTCTCAGTGAAGAAGTTTCTTCACCCATCTGAAACAAGCAGCCTGACAGGATTGCAGGGGCCTGGCCATGCTGGATCAATGGGCCAAGGCCAACTGTATGAGATTCAGTGAACCAAGCGCTGAGTCCTGCACTTGGGTCACAACAACCCCCTGAATGCTCAAGACTTGGGGCATCATGGCTGAAAACTATCCATAAGAGAAAGACCTGGGAGTGTTTGTTGGCAGCCACATGAACATGAGCCAGTATGCTCCTAGATGGGCAAGAAGATCAACAGCATCCCGACCTGGATCAGAAGCAGTGTGACCAGCAGGACCAGGGAAGTGATCTTCTCCCTGTTTGCAACACTGGTCAGGTCACACCCTGAGTTCTGGCTTCTTGGATTGACAGCCTCAAAACTGAGGCACATTGAAGTGCTGGAACAGGTCCAGAGAAGGGCAACCAAGCTGGTGAAGGGTGTGGAGAACAGGGCTGGGGAGGAGCAGCTGAGGGAACTAGGGGTGTTTAGCCTGGAGAAGAGCAGGCTGAGGGGAGACCTCATTGCTCCCTACAGCTCCCTGACAGGAGGTTGGAGCCAGCTGAGAGAATTGGTCTCTTCTGCCTGGTAACAAGTGGTAAGACAGGAGGAAATGGCCTTAAGCTGCATCAGGAGAGGTTGAGCATGAGAAGAAAGTTCTTCACTGAAATGGTTCTCAAACACTCAAACAAGCTCCCCAGGGAGGTTTTTGGATCCTTATCTCTGGAGATGTTTCAAAGAGGCAGAGATGTGCTGCAGAAGGACACAGTTTAGCACCAACCTTCCAGATTAAGAGAGCAGTTGGAGACCTGATGATCTTCAAGCATTTTTCCAAGCAAAACAGTTCTGTGATTCTCTGAATTTTGAGGTTGTATGTGGGACTGGGCAGAAGGAAAATGATCAAATTTGATGATTTCATAGAATCAACCAGGCTGGAAGAGTCCTCCGAGCTCATCCAGGCCAACCTAGCACCCAGCCCTATCCAATCAACCAGACCATGGCACTAAGTGCCTCATCCAGGGGCGGCGACTCCACCACCTCCCTGGGCAGCCCATTCCAATGCCAATCACTCTCTCATTTCATGTGGCAAAACTCTAAAATCTGATAATTAAACAGGCTGTGGCTTAGTAGGGGAAGGGAGTGGAGGAACAAGAGATCAGCCCCCAGGCTGACCTTTAAAGAAGGGCCATTACATATGCAGGGCCTGTGCTTCTCAAGAGGATTTCATGAGCGCTTCCAGAAGGTAATTAACTCCTGACCATCCTCACTGACAGTTCCCACAGTCCAGGTAAATTTTCTACAACTGATTGAGACAAATCAAGCTGCATTCTGTCATCAACACATTACAAAACCAACCACCCAAACATGCAAGAGTGTGCTGCTGAAATTCTTTGCTTGCTTCAGAAATTGAGTCCCAAGCTTTTTTGTTCTTAGCCCAACCAATTTCGTGCACCCATTCCCTGCTCACAGTACTCATTCAATCATTTCTTATTGAATGAGATCTTTTTCTTTCCCTAAACCTGTCCCAAAACAACACAGAGTATGTCTCAAGAGACTTTAAAATGAAGCTTTGCTACCAAAGGGTCTTTTATGCCAATGGGTAACTAGAGCTGTCAGCCTCTTTTCCCAGACGTTTTTTTCTCCCGTTCCTTCTGTGTACAAGCAGAAGAGAGCAGAAAATGATGCTGGGCACCCTTGAGTGGTCTGGGACAAACAATGCTGCATGAACTCAGGAGGCTTACACCAGCTATTAGTGTTACAAATTGGGGAAGGAAAAAAAAAAACCCAGAAAGGAAGGTATTTAAAACTCTTTTTTAGCACTAGTTCAAATGCAAAGCACAGACCTGCAGAGCGCCCTCCCAAGCTCCTTCTCTTCCCTCCCCTCTCCCTGCTGAACTCAATAAGGGGGGAGTGCTTGCTCCCCAGAGCCTGGGAGAGCAGAGAACAGTGCTTTCATCTCTGCTGTGCTGTCTGTGATGTATGTGATGTTTGCATTACATTCCCTTTTGCAGCTATGTCTTTATCTTAAGGGCTGTTATTTCAGAGCACGCAGCCTTTAACGGCGCTTTCTGTACCCAGCGCACCGCACGGTGAAAGCTGAGTATTGTTTGCTGCCTTTCACATGCTGGCAAATTCAAACGTGCTCTTGCCCACATAGCTTCAAAAAAACAGGCAGCAGCCAGCCAGGTCTCCCCCCCACTCTCTTCTTCCCCCCACCTCTGCCCCCCTCAGCTGTCACCTTTCAGTACACCCTGCCTCGTCGCCACACTGCCTTCATTGCCAGCAGCGCTGCCTGCCCACCCTGCCTGGCAGCTGCAGCTACGTTTCTGAGAGCTCAGCTAGGGAAATTAGGCCTGGGCTCTCTCAGACTGGGGAATGGAACACAGTTAGTAGCCACCTGTGAAAATCCTGGTTTCCATGGCATTGACAGCAGGAGCAGGCAACTGTGAAAAGAAGCGAGAACAGGACCCTGTGGTTCGATGGAGAGTCCTGTGCCTTCACCCCGGGGCAGGCTTTGCTCTTCTCCTAGGCTACTCACTCACCAGGCACTGATGTTCTTGGGGGAATAAAAATGTACATCTGAAGCTGTAAATTATTAAGATCTGCTTCTGTATTACAAATCTCTCTCACCTTGGCAAACAGAAGTGCTTGTTTGCTCGGAGGCTAGGAAATGCGGCGCTTGGCGAGATCGCCGCTTAAGCACAGGATGGGAATTCTTCTCATTTATCTTAATGGGACATTAACTGGAAATTTAATTACGAGGGAGAGCTAATTATCTGCAGGTTTGCCAAACTGCAGATGGAATCTACTCAACAGAACCAAATCTGACTGCTGAAACCCCTGCGAAGCTAAGTGCAGCTGGGCGCGGGGAAATCGGAATTGAAACCCAATGAAAAGAACAGAATTTCCTGTAACTCTCGACACAAAACCTCAAGCAAGACACCTCTTGCTTGCACCACTCCCCCAGATGTTTCTCTCTCAGGCCTCAGACCTTCTCTGCCCCTAAGAAATGAAATAACAGCCACATTGGTTTAGGTTAAAATCATAGAGTCACAGAATGGTAGGGGATGGAAGTGACCTGTAGAGATTGAGGGCAGGATCGCCTAGGGCAGGTCTCACAGGAACGCATCCAGGCAGGTGTTGAAAGTTTCCAGAGGAGACTCCACAACCTCTTTGGGCAGCCTGCTCCAGGGCTTCAGCATCCTCACAATAAAGAAGTTTCTCCTCATGCTGAGTTGGAACTTCCTGGGTTCCAGCTTATCCCTGTTGTTCCTTGTCCTGTTACTGGACACCACTGTATAGAGCCTGGCACCTTCATCTTCACAGAATCACAGAACCAACCAGGTGAGAAAAGGCCTCTAGGATCATCGAGTCCAACCTATCACCTAAGTCTCCTAATTAACTAAACCATGGCACTATATATAGACATTAATAAGATCTCCACTCTTCTCCAGACTAAACAGCCCCAGGGCTCTCAGTCATTCTTCACAGCAGAGATGTTCAAGTCCCTTCATAATCCTTGTAGCCCTCCTTGGACTCTCTCCACTAGATCCCTGTCTCTCTCAAACTGGGGACCTTAAATCTGGATACTGTACTTTGCTGTTACCCTAAGCAGACACCAAAGAAGAGCAAGTGCTCTGCTAACTCCACACGCACTCTCAGTCTCTGTTTTCAGCTCAGGGGATTTCCTGAGTATGATGTGATTTGCCTGTTAGTAACCCTCAAAGGGTCTTTTCTTCCAAGCCCAGACTCCACTTGAACTTGTGATCCACTTCCAGCCTTGTTCTGGTTCCCCTCCACCTGAACGCATCCTGCCCCATTTTCCTCTAGCTGTGTCTGTGCAGAGAGCAGAGAGGGCAGGGAGAAGAGGGAGCAAGGCTTCTGAAATCGATTGCTTTGAAGTTCTTACTGCCATGCTGTCCTCCCTAGCACGACTCTGCAAGTCCAGCTGCAGAGCTCACACTGTGCCTCCTCTTACTGCGCGACAGCAGCCGCTGTGCGCGGCAGACAGCAGCCCGAGGAAAGCAGCAGGGCACCGCGTCGCCAGGAATTAAATACGAGAGACCGAGCCTAAAGCTGGAGCTGCTGCCTGCAGTTCAGCAGCAGTACGCTGGATTTGCTCAGTTATGGCTGAATTCAGCAGCAGGCCTCTTATTTTTCAATATCATCTGGTTTCCAGGCCACAGTGGGGAAGGGAACAGCAGGAGGGGAAGGGGGAAAATGGGTTGGTTTATTAGCAAAACACATTCCTCCTCCGACAGGTATTTCTGCAGGCTTTGGAGCTACTCGAGGGTTTTGCCTTCTCAGATGTGTGCACATGTACAGAGAGGCCCGAGGAGATAGAAATACTGCAGCTTGCCCACTGGAAGCTAGCCTGGTTTGGCAGAAAGAAACTCTTCTGCCCCATTTTTCACTTCCCTCTTTGTTCTGTCCTCTCTGACATCCTTTCGAAGCTCCGGCACTGAATTCACTCGCAGCTGTTTTCAGCTGCATGCCAGCGGTGAGCAAACCTGGCCGAGGCACAGAGGGGTTTAGTTTGTTGTCAGAGAATCATAGAATCACCAGGTTGGAAGAGACCTCCAAGCTCATCCAGTCCATCCTATCACCCAGCCCTGGCCAATCAACCAGACCATGGCACTAAGTGCCCCAGCCAGGCTTGGCTTCAACACCTCCAGGGACAGCGACTCCACCACCTCCCTGGCAGCCCATTCCAATGCCAATCACTCTCTCTGCCAACAACTTCCTCGTAACATCCAGACTGAACCTGCCCTGGCACAACTTGAGACTGTGTCCCCCTGTTCTGTTGCTGCTTGCCTGGCAGCAGAGCCCAATCCCAGCTGGCTACAACCTGAGAAATACAATACTGAGAAATGTCCTGGGGAGGAGTCGGATTCTTCTTCATCAGAAAGGATGTTCCCATCCCATGACTTCTGGCAAATTGGGAAGTGCCTATGGCCCAGAGAAGATCCTCATTACAAGTGCTTATCAAGGCTATTGAGAAGTCACTTCTGGGTCTGTTTTTCATCCTAGATTCTGAATTTCCTCAATGCAGTGCAGGGAATAAAAAGTAAGAAGAGGAAAAGCAAGCAAGAGCATTTGCTCCCCAGTGTCAAAATGAAACCATGCAATAGAACACATCCACTTCTGCCCCCTCCCAGAACTGCCCTTTCTCCTGAGCACTGGAGCTACAGGAGATCTGAGAGCTTTCATCAGGTCATCTCCATGGCAAACTGCAGGCCCTGACCACCAGCCCACTTCAGGCCAGGCTGTAGATTCAAACTCCTGAGCTGCTTCAATACCAAGGTTTGAGGATGCAAATTAAATGTCTTCCTCTACTCATAACTGGTTTCCAGCACCTTTGTTCCACTCCATTCTAGGTTCTCTGTTCTCTCCAGAGAGCTGGGCATGCTGGGCTTGCAGGACAAACTTGGCACTCTGACAGTCTTCAGAACTATCCCTCTATGACATTTACATGGCTTTTAAAGCCCAGTCAAAAGGAAACAGATGAGAAGAGAGGATCTGTACAAAGCCCAACCTGTTACCTCCTGACTTGCAGAAAATCAACCAGAAATGCCTCCTGGTAAGCACCCAGGTGACCTTCTTGTGGCCTTCCAGGATCTGGAGGGGGCCTACAAAAAAAGCTGGGGAAGGACTTTTCAGGCTATCAGGGAGAGCCAGGACTGGTGGGAATGGAGCAAAGCTGGAGATGGGTAGGTTCAGATTGGACAGGAGGAGGAAGTTGTTCAGCATGAGAGTGGTGAGAGCCTGAAATGGGTTGCCCAGGGAGGTGGTTGAGGCCTCATCTCTGGAGGTGTTTAAGGCCAGGCTGGTTGGGGCACTTAGCGCTGGTTGATTGGCTAGGGCTGGGTGACATTGGACAGGGTGATCTTGGAGTTCCCTTCCAGCCCTGACTGATTCTGTGATTGCATATCTTCTTCCCAGTTGGTTATGTGCAGCTGTGCATTGTTGCAGTGACTGTGGTGATATCCTCACCACCCTTTCCTGCTGCTCCTGCAGGAGCTATGCTGGAGGCAGTAGCTACTCATTTCCCAACCTGTGCTGTTTATTTAGGATACCATTCAAAAGGCAAGCATAAAAATGCACCTGTACTGCAGAGCCATGGCTTAAATCACAGCTCAAGTAAACTACAATTAGGCAAGTAAATTTTACTGGCTTCCCCTCTGAAACCTGAGTTCAACCTGATGAGAGAGGATTAAACACAGTCTGAATCTAAAATTATTGCACAGCTGAAACCCACACAGAACAATGGGAAAGCTGCCTACAGGAGAGGGGAAAGAGGAAGTCAGGAAAGGGAAGTTTTTGTTCTTCTACACAATTCCTCAAAGTAATTTCAAATGGGAAATGCATTTTCAAATCATAGAATGGTTTAGGTTGGAAGGGAACTCAGAGATCATCCAGTTCCAACCCCCCACCATAGGCAGGGACACCTCCCACTAGAGCAGGTTGCTCAAGGCATCATCCAGCCTGGCCCTGTACATCTCCAGGGAGGTTGTGGAGCACAGAAGCACAGAATGTGGTCTCCAGCTCCCTCAGCTGCTCCTCACCAGCCCTGTTCTCCAGACCCCTCACCGTCTTGTTTGCCCTTCTCTAGACATGCTCCAGCATCTCCATGTCCTTCTTGGAGAGAGGGGCCCCAAAAGTGAACCCAGGACTCAGGGTGTAGCTTCACCAGAGCCAAGTCGAAGAACAAGATCACTTCCCTACTCTGCCAGCAACATTGTCCCTGAAACAGGACTCTTATTTACTTAGGTGTAGAAAATCACAGAAACATCCAGGTTGGCAAAGCCCCTCAAGATCACCAAGCCCAACCTAGAACCCTACTCTACAAGATTCACCTTAAACCATAGCCCTAAACACCGCATCCAAAGGACCCTTAAACACATCCAGGGGTGGTGATTCCATCACCTCCCTGGGCAACTTCAAACCAAACACAACCATCTAAGTTTTCATAGAATCATAGACTGGTTTAGGTTGGAAGGGACCTCAAGGATCATCCAGCTCCAACCCCCTGCCATAGGCAGGGACACCTCCCACTAGAGCAGGCTGCTCAAGGCCTCATCCAGCCTGGCCTTAAACACCTCCAGGGAGGAAGCATCCACAACCTCCCTGGGCAACCTGTGCCAGTGTCTTACCACCCTCACTGGAAAGAACTTCCTCCTAACATCCAGTCTCAATCTCCCCTCTGCCACTTCAAACCCATTCCCCCTCATCCTGACATTCCCAGACCTTGTCAATAGTCCCTCCCCAGCCTTCCTGTAGGCTCCCTTCAGATACTGCAAAGCCACTCTAAGGTCTCCTCGAAGCCTTCTCCTCTCCAGGCTGCAGAGCCCCAACTCTCTCAGCCTGTCCTCAGAGCAGAGCTGCTGCAGCCCTCTGAGCATCTTGGTGGCTCTCCTCTGGACTGGCTCCAGCAGTTCCATGTCCTTGTGCTGGGGGCTCCAGAACTGCACACAGTACTCCAGGTGGGGTCTGAGGAGAGCAGAGTAAAGGGGCAGAATCCCCTCCCTTGCCCTGCTGCCCACACTGCTCTTGCTGCAGCCCAGCACAGGGCTTCACATTCAGAAGTTTATCTAAATAAAGCAGGGGTCAGGTTGGCCTCACCCTGCAAGACTTATTTCTGCTACTTGGATGACTAATGAGATCAACAGCAGGTGACACTGCTTGGGACAATGGCTCTGGGGAGAAAATTCACTGATCTACCTGGAGCTGGACTAAAATCTCTCATTAATTTCACATGGATCATCAGAGAGCATCTGTGAGGTAGCAACAGTTTGTGGATAACAACCCCACTTGCCAGCAGAAGCCTTCCCTTCAGCACCATGCCTGAGACATCAAATGCTTCCTGCTCTGGCAGGGGGCTGGACTAGATGACCTTTCAAGGTCCCTTCCAGTCCCTGAAATTCTATGATTCTTGCCTGAAATGCTGGGAACAAACCCCTGTGACTTCAGAAGCCATGTCACAGGCAACCTGAGGGTATCTCCAATGTGCCTCTGAGCCAGCACTTATCAGGTCAGCAGATTGTGGCTCCTCCCGGCCCATTTGGCCACCTCTATAACCAGCCTGTTAGCAACAGGGTAAGAAGATCTTCTGTGACAGTAAGTGGGCAAGGATCTCTTTCAACTAGACTTGGCTGCTCAAGGCTTCATCTACCTGACCTTGAAGAGGCATCCACAGGCTCCCTCATCATAGAATCATAGAATCAAGTAGGTTGGAAGAGACCTCGAAGATCACCCAGTCCAGTATCACCCAGCCCTGGCCAATCAACCAAACCATGGCACTAAGTGCCCCAGCCAGGCTTGGCTTCAACACCTCCAGACACGGCGACTCCACCACCTCCCTGGGCAGCCCATTCCAATGCCAATCACTCTCTCTGCCAACAACTTCCTCCTAACATCCAGCCTAGACCTCCTCTGGCACAGCTTGAGGCTGTGTCCCCTTGTTCTGTTGCTGGGTGCCTGGCAGCAGAGCCCAACCCCACCTGGCTACAGCCTCCCTTCAGGGAGCTGCAGACAGCAATGAGCTCTGCCCTGAGCCTCCTCTTCTGCAGGCTGCACACCCCCAGCTCCCTCAGCCTCTCCTCACAGGGCTGTGCTCCAGGCCCCTCCCCAGCCTTGCTGCCCTTCTCTGGACACCTTCCAGCACCTCAACATCTCTCTTGAATTGAGGAGCCCAGAACTGGACACAGCACTCAAGGTGTGGCCTGAGCAGTGCTGAGCACAGGGGCAGAAGAACCTCCCTTGTCCTGCTGCCCACACTGCTCCTGAGCCAGCCCAGGATGCCATTGGCTCTGCTGCCCACCTGGGCACATTGCTTATTCCAGAGTCTCACCACCCTTGTACTGAAGAATTTATTCCTAAACTCCAGTCTAATCCTACTCTCCCTCAGCTTCAAAGCACTCCTCCTTCTCCTGTCCCTAGACACCCTCATGAAAAGTCCCTCTGAAGCCTTCCTGTAGGATCCCTTCAGGTATTGGCAGGCAGCTCTAAGGTCCCCTTAGATTTTTCTCCTCTCTAGGCTGAACAACCCCAGCTCCCTCAGCCAGTCCTGACAGCAGAGGCAGGATTCACTGGAATATTCCAGTAAAATTTCTAAGAGCATGGACTTTGATTCACTGTAGAGATGACTGAGATTCTAAAAGCAACACCAAGAAGCAGCAGCAGCAGATACAAAAGCTGCTGCCTCTGAAACCAGCTGATTTCAATACGTTTAGCAGTCTGCCCATTGTGAAGATTAATTTAGTGAATACTGCATAAGTGTTTGCTAATGTCTTAGAGCTTAACCTGCAGTTACAAAGTTTCCTCTTTGTTGTGTTTTCTTTGCTTTCAGTAGACATGGTTTGAAACCTTCATAAAGGCTGGATGTTAGGAGGAAGTTGTTAGCAGAGAGAGTGATTGGCATTGGAATGGGCTGCCCAGGGAGGTGGTGGAGTCACTGTGCCTGGAGGTGTTCAAGAAAAGCCTGGATGGGGCACTTAGAATCATAGAATCAAGCAGGTTGGAAGAGAGCTCCAAGCTCAGCCAGCCCAACCCAGCACCCAGCCCTGGCCAATCACCCAGACCATGGCACTAAGTGCCCCAGCCAGGCTTGGCTTCAACACCTCCAGGCACAGCCACTCCACCACCTCCCTGGGCAGCCCATTCCAATGCCAATCACTCTCTCTGACAACAACTTCCTCCTAACATCCAGCCTAGACCTGCCCTGGCACAACTTGAGGCTGTGTCCCCTTGTTCTGTTGCTGGTTGCCTGGCAGCAGAGCCCAACCCCACCTGGCTACAGCCTCCCTGCAGGGAGCTGCAGACAGCAATGAGCTCTGCCCTGAGCCTCCTCTTCTGCAGGCTGCACACCCCCAGCTCCCTCAGCCTCTCCTCACAGGGCTGTGCTCCAGGCCCCTCCCCAGCCTTGCTGCCCTTCTCTGGACACCTTCCAGCACCTCAACATCTCTCTTGAATTGAGGAGCCCAGAACTGGACACAGCACTCAAGGTGTGGCCTGAGCAGTGCTGAGCACAGGGGCAGAAGAACCTCCCTTGTCCTGCTGCCCACACTGCTCCTGAGCCAGCCCAGGATGCCATTGGCTCTGCTGCCCACCTGGGCACTACTGCCACATCTTCAGCTCCTCTCTCCCAGCACCTCCAGCTCCCTCTCTTCCTGGCTGCTCTCAGCCACTCTGTCCCCAGCCTGTAGTGCTGCTTGGGGTTGTTGTGGCCAAAGTGTAGAATCCTGCCCTTGGCCTTGTTCAATCTCATCCCACTGGCTTCTGCCTACCCATCCAGCCCGTGCAGGTCCCTCTGCAGGGCTCTCCTACCCTTCAACAGATCAACACTTAGTGCCATGGTCTGGTTGATTGGCCAGGGCTGGGTGCTAGGTTGGACTGAATGAGCTTGGAGGTCTCTTCCAACCTGCTTGATTCTATGATATAGTAAGAGGGGGAAAGCAGAGCCTGCAAATCACTCAGCTAATAAAAAGTAGCACTACAAGTGGAATCTTTTAGGTTTAAATAGCCCTCACCACACTTCTCTCAAACTTCTGAATGTTCTTTATAGCAATTTCATAATGCAGCTCTCTAAACCTTCTATATTAAGCCTTGGATTCAAGCAGGCATTCCATTTTTTGGTGACTTTACAGGTACAATTGGTGCATTGCTCCCAGCAGACTGGCAAGATAGCATGCAGGAATTATCTCATTTAACTGTAGATCAATGCCATGGCTGCAACTATAAAATTGTAGGCAAATTGTACAGTAACTACAAGGTTATTATCAATCACTTTTAGCTCTGCAGTGGCACAGGAGAAAGGACAGATGCTGTAATAGGCTCTCTGCTGAATAGATGTCGTTAATAGACCCTGTTTTCTTCCAGAACTTTGCACATCTCTGGCTCTCACTGGCTACTTTTGTTTTCCTAGTGCTAAAAAGTAGGGAAAGCACAGAATTGTTTCAGTTGGAGAACCCCTCTAAGATCACTGAGTCCAACTATCAATCCAACACCACCATAGGATGTTAGGTCCTGCACCTGGGTGGGCACAGTCCCAAGCAAAACTCCAAGCTGGGTGGGGAATGGCTGAGAGCAGCCCTGAGGAAAAGGACCTGGGGGTCTGCTCTGATGAAAAGCTCAACGGGAGCCTGCAGTGTGAGTGCAGCCCAGACAGCAACCCTGTGCTGGGCTGCAGCAAGAGCAGTGTGGGCAGCAGGGCAAGGGAGGGGATTCTGCCCCTTGGCTCTACTCTCCTCAGACCCCACCTGCAGTCCTGGATGCAGTTCTGGAGCCCCCAACAGAAGAAGGACATGGAAGTGTTGGAGCCAGTCCAGAGGAGGCCACCAAGATGCTCAGAGGGCTGCAGCAGCTCTGCTCTGAGGACAGGCTGAGAGGGGTCTGCAGCTTAGAGAAAAGAAAAGGCTTTGAGGAGACCTTGGAGTGGCCTTCCAGTATCTGAAGGGACACCAGGAGGGAGAGACTATTGACAAGGTCAGCTAATGACAGGACAAGAAGGAATGGGTTTGAACTGGCAGAGGGGAGATTCAAAGCAGATGTTAGGAAAGGGTTCCTTGCAGTGAGGGTGGTGAGACACTAACACAGGTTGCCCAGGGAGGCTGTGGATGCTTTCTCCCTGGAGGTGTTCAGGACCAGGTTGGATGAAGTCTTGAGTGATCTGCTCTCATGGGAGGGTTGGAACTGGTTGAGCTTTGAGGTCCCTTCCAACCTAAACCATTCTACGGTTCTGTGGCCACTAAACTGTGTCCCAAATTGCAATGGCCACAGGTCTCTTGAACACCTCGGGGGATGGGGACTCCACCACCTCTCTGGGTAGCCTGTTCCAACTCCTGACCACTCTTGCAGCAACTAAATTCTTCCTAATATCCAACCCAAACCTCCTCCTGTGCAGCCTGAGGCCATTACTTGTCTTGTCGTTGATTATTTGGGAGAAGAGGCCAACAGGTCTCACTCCAACCTGTTATCAGGGAGCTATAAAGAGCAATGAGGTCTTCTCTCAGCCTCCTTTCCTTCAAGGTAAACAATCCCAGCTCCTTCAGCCTCTCCTCATAAGACCTGCTCTTGGACCCCTCACCAGCTTTGTTGTCCTAATTAGTAGCCAGGTTCAAGCAAGCACATCAAGATCAGTGATGCTTTTCTTAATGACAAAAAGCTTTCTTTAGTTATTAATTGTTAGAAATGTACCACATAGGCACTTAATCAGATCAGCAGTGGCTTTGTACTTGCACTTGGTAATTATCAGGTCACAGCCCTAAAGTGGAAGATAAAACCAAAGGTCAAACTGTGCCAGGGCAGGCTCAGGCTGGATGTTAGGAGGAAGTTCTTCCCAGCAAGGGAGATTGGCATTGGAATGGGCTGCCTGGGGAGGTGGTGCAGTCCCCATCCCTGGAGGTGTTTAAGAAGAGGCTGCATGAGGCACTTAGTGCCAGGGTTTAGTTCAGTAGAAGCTGTTAGGTGATAGGTTGGACTCGATGGTCTCAGAGCTCTTGTCCAACCTGATTAATTCTGTGAACTTTCAGTGTAGGCAGAGGTTTCTTCACTGAAGGTGGTAGCACTACAGGGGAGTAAAATCAAGGAGGCTGAAGTGTCCAGTTCTGGGCTCCTGAATTCAAGAGAGATGTTGAGGTGCTGGAAGGTGTCCAGAGAAGGGCAGCAAGGCTGGGGAGGGGCCTGGAGCACAGCCCTGTGAGGAGAGGCTGAGGGA
>WAAF01018334.1:2522-60690 GCA_013400475.1 Tricholaema leucomelas
AGTACTGTGTCCAGTTCTGGGCTCCTCAATTCAAGAGAGACGTTGAGGTGCTGGAATGTGTCCAGAGAAGGGCAACAAGGCTGGTGAAGGGCCTGGAACACAAACCCTATGAGGAGAGGCTGAGGGAGCTGGGGTTGTTTAGCCTGGAGAAGAGGAGGCTCAGGGGAGACCTCATTGCTGTCTACAACTACCTGAAGGGAGGTTGTAGCCAGGTGGGGGTTGGTCTCTTCTGCCAGGCAACCAGCGACAGAACAAGGGGACACAGTCTCAAGTTGTGCCAGGAGAAGTATAGTCTGGATGTTAGGAGGAAGTTCTTCACAGAGAGAGTGATTTGCCTTTGGTATGGGCTGCCCAGGGAGGTGGTGGAGTAACTGTCCCTGGAGGTGTTCAAGAGAAGACTGGATGAGGCACTTAGTGCCATGGTCTAATTGACTGGATAGGGCTGGGTGATATGTTGAACTGGATGATCTTGGAGGTCTCTTCCAACCTGGTTGATTCTATTCTAACCTGGACCCTGGGCAGTCCAGACTTTATGGCACCAGGTCTGTTATGCCCCTTTGTGTTCATTTATGTGTTAACCTCTGGTTTGGGCAGAAAACCATGTCCAGGCAAGGCAATGCATATGTAAGCCTATTTTGGGCCTATGGGCCCTCCACAACAGCCACTGAGGCTTCTGATCCTTCCTAGGCTTCACAGAGTGTTGAGGAGAGGAAGATAATCTCTGACCTGGTCCTGATTTCTCTGGGTGATCCATGTCACCCTTCCAGGGCTCCTTGTCTTGGCAGAAGACTTCCAGGTGTAGGCAGGATGTCTTGCGATGTGCAGTCTTGGCACAGATGTCATGATGGCTATGCAGGCCTATCACGTGGAGGCATTTGAGGCCTGTTCCTGGTAAACTTGAGGCAGGCAGTTTCCAGGCAGTTCAAGATGCACTCAAGGCAGAACAGTACCAGAAGCAGTGTGCAATGGCAGCAGGAAGCATCAAGCAGGAAGCAAGCATGAATACAACGGCAGAACACACTGTGTTACCTGCTCATCTCTTGGCCACCCTGTGGCCAAATGGGCCACTTGGGGACAAACTATCTTGTGTGGATTACCTTGGGTACGAGCATGTTGCCTTTCTTGTCAGTGAACACCCTTTGATATGGTTTATCACATATGCATTAGACTGTCCTGTACAAAACACAGTAGGTTACACATATGCACAGTGAGTACAAACTATATGCATTTTAAAAATAGTATATACAGCCATATTACCATATTACTCTATGTTGTGATGGTTTGGGTATCCCCCGCCCCCCCACACTTTTAGAAATCACCCAGACTAGACTCAGTCAGCTCTGGAAATTTGAATGAAGCTTATATTTACAGCTGGCACAATTTACAAGCAGATATTTACAGTATACACAGTTATAGACAGAAATAGACAAGGTAAAAATGGTAATACAAACACAATTCCCCTCCCAGAAACCTGAGTCCCCAGGAGGGGCTCTCAACCACCCCTCACCTTCCCCTACCCCTCTCAACCTTACCCCAGTCCCAAGGAAGAATGGAGGATCGGCCAAAAGGGTTAAAAGCAAGGTGAAGCAGCCAAGCAAAGGAGGGTGAGGTTAGAAAGCAAGATGGAGTCCAGCCAGCAGCCACGAGCTCCCCAGCAGGCAAAGTTCCCCAACGAGGAGAAGAAGCAAGTGCCCTAATCTTTGTTTTGCCTTTCTTCTTTTGTATACATCTCAGCAAGACTGTGAGCGAAGTAGACCTCACCATTGTTTTCATTTTACAGCCTATCATCTAGTTCTTCTCACCAAAACACCCTAGCTAGGCTCAAACTAGCACATATGTAGAGTATAACACAATGATGATCTGTGTCTCCCTTCCAGGACTTCTCATCTTGGCAGGTATAGGCAGGATGCAATAAGGCAGTAAGGTATAACACTGCCAGAAGCAGAGAGCAATGACAGCAGACAGCAGCAGCAGCAAATAAGCATGAATACAAAGGCAGAGCATGTTGCACCTGCTCATCTCTTTTTATCAATACCTACACAGGATGTAAACAGGAATAAAACAAGTCTGGGCAAGTCAAAATCCTTAGATTCAGTGGCTCCAGGTCCATTGTCCTCTTTCCTGCAGTTGCTTCTTCCAAAAACAGAGGGGGGGAGAGCAGAAAAACATGTCTGGACAAGCCAGGACATGTATAAGCTTATTTTGGCCTATTTACGACTGCTACAACAAGGGCCAATGCCATTCTGGGGTGTATTAAAATGAATGTGGCTAGTAGTCAAGAGAGGCTCTCCTGCTCCTCTACTCTGCCCTGGTGAGGCCTCATCTGGAGCACTGTGTTGAGTTCTGGGCCCTCCAGTTCAAGAAGGAATCCAGCACAGAGCCACAAAGAGATTAAGAGAATGGAGAATCTATATTACAAGGAGAGCTATATTACAAAGAGCTGGGGCTCTTTACCTTGGAGAAAAGGAGATTGAGTGGTGACCTTACCAATATTTATAAATATGTAAAGGGTGAGTGCCAGGAGGATGGAGCCAGGCTCTGTGCAGTGATGCCTGATGACAGGATGAGGGGCAATGGGTGGAAGTTGAAGCATAGGAAGTTTCATGTAAACATGAGGAGGAATTTTTTCACTGTGAGAGTGACAGAACACTGGAACAGGATGCCCAGGAGGGTTGTGGCGTCTCCCTCTCTGGAGATTTGCAAAACCTGCCTGGATGCGTTCCTTTGTGATCTGGTATAGGTGATCCTTCTCTGGCAGGGGTGGTGGACTAGATGATGTTTTGATGTCCCTTCCAGTCCCTGACATTCTGTGATTCTGTGAGATGGTATTTCTTAGGTACCTAAGACTGTGTTACCCTAAAAGAACAGGAATGCTTAAAAATACATGAAGAAAAATAAGCACTGACCAAAAAAGATAATGAATTTTATTGTCCAGTTCAATTGGATTGGACTTTGATCAAGCCTTGTACTCATGGAAGTTTTTTCATCATATTCCCAAAGCATGGGACTTCCTGAACTCACAAGTGTGCAGTGTTGGCAGACTGACTAACCAACCCAGAAATGCTATTTTCATATAAGAATGATTATTCTGAGAATAATTTCAAAGTGTTTGATTCTGAAAAGAACATTGGGCAATGTCCAAGTGAGTGAAATAGATGGGATTTTTATAGGGTCAACATAGACTCCGAATCCTGCGGCAACAAAGTTAAAATTCCCATTGATTTAAATTGCTTTGTGTCAGTTTGACAATGAAGATATCCTAAGAGTGTTCCTGAGATGGGAAGCTATATTTTAGCCCAATGAAAAATTATTTTGTTTTCTTTTATGGCTTATTTTGTATTGTCATAGTTTGAGGCCACAAACTATCCAGGACTGGACGACGGAGGCGACTCTTACTCCTTTTAGAGAGAAAATACTGCACACTGATTGGAAGCTTAAAGAGAGATTCTATTTACTAGCACGTATATTCAAAAGGCAACCAGGTAGAATGAATACAACCACAAGCTAAGCCAAGTCTATTGGACTAACACCATCTAGAATCCTCCACCTTTCCACTCTCGGCAGGCCTGAGACTAGGCCATAACTGCCCCCCCTGAATCTCTGTCTGAGGCCTACAAGTATTTCATATCATAGCCCTAAACCAAATCCCTTCAAACAAATCAATCAAAAACCCCTCTACGCTCAAGTTAGATCTTACTGATAAATCATCCTGAAAAACAAAGCAAATTATCAATCATTTCCAATCAACAAATTATGACATTTAATCACAGGCATATTCATGGATCCACTTCTATCTTTAAGATTCTAATTAATGATTGTGTTATCAAAATGCAGAATCACAAATAAGCCTTAAGGCTTTTTGTACACCAATGCTGATGAATACTTGGACTTAACCAACGAGAAGCTTGTGTAGTTGTTAAGGAGTATTTCTCTTTAAAGTAAGCTCAAACAATCACAATTATAGAGTTTTCCCATTTTAAATCCCATTTTGAACATTGTAAAAAGTAGATGTAAGTACTGACTGAAAAAGGTATTTCTCTCTGGGTTGCAGACTGCTGGTCTATGGATGTCACTGCGGTGGTAGGCTTGATGGAGCAAACATGGGCTTACTCATGTCCAGGCATGTTCCCCTGGCCCCCTTACTTCTGTGCTGGAGGGAGGCAACTGTGGGAGGAGAGGGCACAAGCCCTGGCTTCACCTAACAGGGTGAGGCTTGGCAAAGTGCCATTCTGATTGGTTAATATATGTCCAATGCCCTATTAGTCTGGGGCTGGATATTGATAAAAGGGATAAGCAGGTAGCACAGGGCTGCTGCCGACTCATTTTGCATCCTGAATTTGCCTGGAGAGCTGACCAGGAACAGGCTCCAAATGCCTGCATGCAGTCACTTTGCGTAGCCCCCAGCATGACACTGTGCTGAGACCACACATCGCAAGAAATCCTGCCTGCCCCTGAAAGTCTTCTTGCTAAGACTGGAAGTTCTGGAGATACACCGATCGTCCAGAGGAGTAAGGAGACAAGGTCAGATATTGTCTGCCTCCTTTCCCCAGAAGCTGGGAAGAATCCAGTCTCAGCAGCCAATCACACAGAGTTCCACCTGCTTTGGGTACTGTCTGATTTATAATTTTGTGAGTAAATACTTAAAAGCCTCTTCCTGTATAATAGTTGTGTTTGCCACTTTAAGAAATAAGTGCTCAGGTTTTGCCTGTGCTCTGTGTGTATAAATTTCCAACCTGTGCATTTTTTGAGCCTGTGAATAAGTTTCAGGTGAATTTTAATGTTAATAAGCAGTTTTCATAGCTATTAACAATCATCTCCTGCATATCAGAATTAATCCAGGTTATTAATTTTGCATAATCTCTCACGGTCATCTAGTACAATGGATTTACTGCACCATTGAGGGTATTATAGGGTAAATTTTCCCATCCTTACTCACAATTCAAGAACCTGAATTTGTTTAATGAATGGAGATGTGTGCAAAACCAGTAGAATCTTTGCTTGGTGTGAAGTCATAAAGTGAATGCTTAATAAATTGAAAAAAAATGCTGAGAAAGAAGGGAAACAAACAAACAGACCAGACAAACAAAAAACTAACTGCCAAAACTAAAGCAACAATAAGGAAAAAAAAAAAAGAAAAAAAGAAAAGAAGATTGCGTACAAGGTGAACATGTCAAAGATTGGATAGTTTTTTGTTTGGTTTTGTTTTTTTCAATAAATCTTGGATGAAAACTAGGCTCTGATGAGCTTCTGTTTTCTAACTCAAACTTTCCCAGTTTGCAATAGTCTCTGAAGCTTCCAATCTACCTTGGCTTCTTCACCCTGTATTGTGGAAATAGCCTCACAGTTATCTAGCCTACTTGAAAGCTACTGTCTCATAGGTGGGAAAATGCAGTAAAGTAATGCTCAAAGGCAAATGCTGACAGTCTTGGTTTCTCTTTTCCAATAAAAAGTATTCCTTTCATATTGTAGTAGTTACAGAGTTAACACTCTAGTTTCATTTGAAATTATAAATGAAGAGTTGTATCTGATAAAGTAGAACAACAAAAGATAAATATATACACTTCCATTTGTTTGCTACTTGGGAGAAAAGTCTGCTATGTAAATAATTCCTTAGTCCTTTCTTCTCCTGTCTGGTTCTTGCATTGCCTGCTCCTTAACTCTTCTGCACTGATCACTGCACTAACAGTAGCTGATTAATAACAGCGGTGGGCTTTTCAGTTTTCTTACTGGGAGGTAATGGGATAGGGAGCAGGGAGCAGGTCTGGTCACTTGGAACCCTTCTGGGTTTTGTCCCAGGGAGTTTGAGGAATTTTTGTGTTATTTCTAAATTGTAAATACTTGTAAACATTTATCAATATATTTTTCTACATAGGTATTGTATTATATGCTTTTAAATTGTACCTAGCTGTAAATAGATACCTTCCTCTGCTTCTAAGCTGTCTGAGCTGGCCTGGTAAGTTTATGTGGACTGTGTATGTAATTTCTCCATCCACCACACACAATGCTGAAGCTGTTGTGATAAGTGTTTCACTGAAGTGCACATAAAGATTAAAACAAAAGAAATACCTGTAGTTAAAATTATGAAAGTAGATTTATTTACTGGAAAGGAAAAAAAAAGTGTGCAAATAGTTGAGTCTATCACAGTGTTTTTCAGCATCTCTAGGAAGCTTTCCAATGTTTTGGAAGGGCATTATAATACACATTTTGCATTGTCACTGTCTTACCTCGAGGGGATGCACCATATATATTGCTGACAAACAGCCTGCCCTATTTTGGAATTCTTGGGTTTGCTCTCATCTGTAGTATAATGAAAGATTACTGTTCCGTGAAATCAGAGAGCTCTCCCTTTCCGAGCTAGGTGTACTTCACTGCACAACTCTGTGAAGGACAATTTCCTTTAGTTTCTGTAGTTTAAAACATAATTTTAAAAACATACAAAAAACCCAACCACAAAACAAACAAAAAAAAACCAAGCCATAAGAGCATTTCAGAATAGCTGTAAGGAGATGAATTCTGCAGATGAGAAGTGTTCTAAGTGTCTCATGATTTTCTGGTTGAATGATCACAAACTGTATCCAGCGATCTTGTCCAACAAAGATCAAATGATGCATCCAGTTTCCAGTTCTCCAGCTTGCAGGGAGAAGTCACAATAAGTGTCTCTACCCTCACCTGTTGCTGAATTTTCTTCCCTAAAGAAGTGTATACAAGTGGGCTAGGTCTAGCACAGATTTAAAACATAGACCAAAAATCCATGAAATTCAATGTAGACAGAAATATCATAGTTAGATCATAGAATCACAGAATCAGTCAGGGTTGGAAGGGACCACAAGGATCAGCCAGTTCCAACGCCCCTGCCATGGGGCTGCTGCTGCCTGCTGACTGCTCACAGCCTCAGCCAGCCTGGCCTTAAACACCTCCAGGGATAGGGCCTCAACCACTTCCCTGGGCAACCCGTTCCAGGCTCTCACCACTCTCATGCTCAACAACTTCCTCCTCATGTTCAGTCTGAACCTACCCATCTCCAGCTTTGCTCCATTCCCCCTAGTCTTGTCACTCCCTGAGAGCCTAAAAAGTCCCTCCCCAGCTTTTTTGTAGGCCCCTTCAGATACTGATATGCCACAATAAAGTCACCTGGGAGCCTCCTCTTCTCCAGACTGAACAGCCCCAACTCTTTCAGTCTATCCTCATAGGAGAGGCTGCAGCCCTCTGAGCATCCTTGTGGCCCTTCTCTGGACACGCTCCAGCACATCCACATGCTTCTTGTAATGGCAGCTCCAGAACTGGATGCAGTACTCCAGGTGGATTTTGATACTGACTGGGATTTTTCTGAAATATGACTGCTATAACAGGTAAAATTCTTAAGATTGTATGGCAGTTAAATTTATATGACTTGTGCACATCCTTAAGTCTTAATTGACTATTAGAAATGGCAAGTTAGCAAAAATGACCACAGGCCAGTGTTGTTCATAAAGACTTACTTGAGTAAGTAGATTTTGTTTCAAAAATAAAATGGCAACACCTACTTATTGTGGAGGGCCTGTAGGCCCAAAAATAGGCTTATTTTATGCCTTATTTTGCCTTGCCTGCTCAGACATGTTTTCCTTCCCAAACCAGGGGTAAACAAGCCCAAACCAGGGGTAAACACATTAAAAACACAAAAGGTACAATAGGCCTAGGTGCCACAGAGTCTGGCCTGCCGAAGGCCTATGTTGAAAACAAGTTATATAAGCAGGTTGTAAACAGGTTGCATAAGCCCACACTGTCAGCATATGCTCTCTTCATATTTGGAGGTACCAGGCAAGTGATTTAGCCTATTGTATTGTTTGGGTGACTGCCAAACCGATTGGTCACTGGTGGCCAATTAGGCAATTAATCTCAGGCCCACAGTTCGTTAATGGGAGCTCACACGAGCTTGCTGCTTCCATTGCTTCCACTGCTTCCCCTCCATTGCTTCTTCTGCTCTGACTCACGCACTCGCTTCACCAGTGTGCTTACACTCACGCTCAGGCCCCATGCTCTGGCCCCCCCTACTCACGATTGCTTACACTCAGACACATCTGATATGCTGTTATTACGGAGACAGAATCTCCCAGCCAGCTGTGGTGAGCTAATCAGGATTTGATCCTTCATTGCCTATAAGGAGCACAGAATCCTGTGCAGCTGTGTATGCCTGCTGCCTTCATTATCTGGTAAGAGCCATTGCTGCTGAGATACCAGAAGCAGACCCCCCTTGTCTGCACACGCGATCAGCCTGCCAGTCAGTGTCAGAGCTGTGCTCAGACTGCACGGCATCTTCTCCTGCACCCAAGGTCCTGCCAGCAGTCCCCGGACCAGTTCCTGGACAAAGCATCTAGAAGGAGCCAGGAGACAAGGCAGACAAAGCATCCTCACCAGGAGAATGAGGTCAGAGACTGTATTCATTTCCCCAGACAGCTGGGAAGACTGCATCCTCTCCTCAGAAGCCGGGAGGATTATTCATCTCCCCTAGAGACGGGAAAATTTCCTTTCCCCTCAAGCCGGGAAGATTTCCAGCCTCAAAGTCCACGGGCAAAGTTCCCCCAAGGTTTGGACACCGTTAGGTAGATAGGCTGTTGACATAGCCCCAGAGGGTGATTGATGATTATTGATGATTAATCAGAATTGTTAGTAAAAGCTTTAATACCTCTGTAATATTTGTAATCTCCTGCCATAGAGCAGAAAGTGTTTCAGCCCACTCTGCTGGGCAAATAGTGTATTGACCCCAAGTGGCATTGAGCCGCAGGGAAAACTTCTCTCTCTGTTAATAGTCTGTCAATAGTTGTATGCTAGTCATTGCAATATAGTTATCAATAAGCCATATCGTGTTATTATACCCATAAGTTCCACCCATAACCATGAAAATAATCCTATTTAATATTCAATATAGTGGTTGGGGGTGACGAGAATTCAGAATATTGGATTTAATATATATTTTTATACATAATTGTTTTGCACAAATTGATTTCTCCGCTTCGCCACAAATCGGCGTAGGTGGCAGAATCCCCCTCCACGACACTACTATACACCAATAGAAGAAGTATTTTCAAGTATTAAATAAGGAACTTGTCTTGCATGAAAGCAGTTTCCCCCTAAGCCTGAACTACACCTTCGTGGTTCAGTACAAAATCTCAAACTAACAAAACAAAACTGAAAGCCGTAACACCTCTTCTGCTTGCTTTGCTGCTATTTTATTGTGCTGTTGCATCCAGCATGCTTTTGTCAATGAAGGCAAGAAAAAGAGAGAAACTAAATAATTAAAAGAAGATAAATTTTCCAGGAAGTCAGGAAGTATTCCTTTATTAATCCATTAAGAGATCTTGAGGAATCGAGTAAATTTTGAAGCTACTTTCCCAAACCAGCATAAATTATTTTATGGATGGTATGATTTGCCTTAGCATTGCCTTAGTTCAAAGAAAGGAATGAAATCTTCAATCTTATCATCCTGATAGCTGTCTCCAAACAGTCTCTTTTTTTTTTTTTTTTTTTTTTTTAATGTGGTGAGGAAATCTCTCACTAATGCATACTGGATAGCATGAATAAAACAGACCAGCCAATGTCCTGCTCTGCAATGTGTCCTGCTTCCAAGAAACACCCTTAGTTTTTTATATATTGCAGACCAACAACCTCAGAGGCACAAAGCTGAAAAAAACCCAAATAGAATAGAATAGAATAGAATAGAATAGAATAGAATAGAATAGAATAGAATAGAATAGATCAGGTTGGAAGAGACTTCCAAGCTCATCCAGTCCAATCTATCATTCCGGCCTAGCCAATCAACCAGACCATGGCACTAAGTGCCCCAGCCAGTCTCTTCTTGAACACCTCCAGGAATGGCAACTCCACCACCTCCCTGGGCAGCCCATTCCAATGCAAATCACTCTTTCTGGGAAGAACTTCCTCCTAACATCCAGCCTTGACCTCCTCCAGCACTTGAGACTGTGTCCCCTTGTTCTGTTGCTGGTTGCCTGGGAGAAGAGACTAACCCCACCTGGCTACAACCTCCCTTCAGGTAGTTGTAGACAGCAATGAGGTCTCCCCTGAGCCTCCCTGAGCTGCACACCCCCAGCTCCCTCAGCCTCTCTTCATAGGGCTGTGCTCCAGGTCTGTCACCAGCTTCGTTGCCCTTCTCTGGATGCATTCCAGTTCCTCAACATCTCTCTTGAATTGAGGAGCCCAGAACTGGACACAGAACTCAAGGTGTGGCATGACCAGTGCTGAGTACAGGGGAAGAATAACCTCCCTTGTCTTACTGGCCACACTGTTCCTGATGCATGTCAGAATGCCATTGGCTCTCCTAGTCAACTGGGCAGACTGCTGGTTCATGTTCAGGAGTTGGAAGGGACCTCCATAGGTCATCGAGTCCAACTCCCCAGCCAGAGCAGGACCATAATCTAGTGCAGGTCACACAAGAATGCATCCAGGCAGACCTTGAAACTCTCCAGAGAAGGAGCCTCCACAACCTCTCTGGGCAGCCTGTTCTAGTGCTCTGTGATCCTTACAGTAAAGGAGTTCCTCCTCATGTTGAGGTGGAACTTCCTGTGCTGTATTTTATATCCATTGCCTCTTTTCTTATCACAGGGTGCAACTGAGAGCCTCTCCCCTCCCACTTGACACCCAGCCCTCATATATTTATAAACCTTTATTAGATCCCCTCTAAGTCTTCTCTTTATCAGACCAAAAAGCCCCCGGTCCCTCAGCCTCTCCTCATTGGGCACATGCTCCAGCCCCTTAATCGTTGTAACCTTCCACTGGACTCTTTTAAGTAGATCCCTGTCCCTCTAGAATGGGCGAGCCCAAAATTGAATGCAATATTCCAGGTGAGGTCTCACTACGGCAGAGTAAAGAAAGAGGACAACTTCACTTGATATGCTGGACACACTCTTCTTAATGCATACCAGGAGTCCATTTGCCTTCTTGGCCACATAGGCACATTACTGTCCCATGGATAGCTTGTTGCCCACAAGGACTCTCAGGTCCTCCACAGGGCTGTTTTCCAGCAGATTACCTCCTGATTTGTACTGGTGCAATTTATTTTTCCTTCCCAGGTGAAGGACTCTGCACTTCCCTTGTTGAACCCTGTTAGGTTCCTCTTTGCCCAGATCTCCAGTCTGTCCAAGTCTTGCTAGATGACCACACAGATTTCAGGTGTGTCAGCCAAGCCTTCCAGTTTGGTATCATCAGTAAACTTGCTAAACTAGCACTCTGTCCCCTCATCAGTGTCATTGATGAAGATGTTAAGCAGGACCAGATCCAACACTGATTCCTGGGAAACTGCAGTAGTTATAGGTCTCCAGCTGGACTTGGAACCATTGATCACTACTCTTTGCACTCTATTGTTTAGCCAGTTCTTAATCCATCTCACTATCCTTCTATGCCACATTTCTTGAGCTTGCTCACAAGGATGTTACAAGAGACCACTAGTGTCAAAAGCCTTGCTAAGGTCAAGGTAGCCTACATCCACCAGTCTCCCTGCATCTACCCATTCAGCTACAGCATCATAGAATGCTGTCAGATTAGTTGAGCATGATTTCCCCTCAGTAAATCCATGCTGACTACTCCTGGTAATCTTCTTCTCTTCCAAGTGCCTATTATTGGCCTCCAGAATAAGCTGCTACATCATTTTTCCAGGGATGGAGGTGAGGCTGACTGGTCAATAGTTTAATCCACAAATACGAATTTAGCATACTGTAAAGATACTTCTAAACTGTTCTGGGTATGAATCTACTGAAAAAAAAACCAAACAACTAAAAATACAAAAAGAGGATAAGATCCACAAGAAGAACTATAGAGGATCAAGGGTTTCTGCATAGAATATTGAGCTTTGTGTGCTTTCCATAAACCCAGGGCACAGACTATCATAGAATCATAGAATCATAGAATGGTTTAGGTTGGAAGGGACCTCAAGGATCATCCAGCTCCAACCCCCTGCCATAGGCAGGGACACCTCCCACTAGAGCAGGTTGCTCAAGGCCTCATCCAGCCTGGCTTTAAACACCTCCAGGGACGAAGCATCCACAACCTCCCTGGGCAACCTGTGCCAGTATCTCACCACCCTCACTGTAAAGAACTTCCTCCTAACATCCAGTCTAAATCTCCCCTCTTCCAGTTTAAACCCATTACCCTTCATCCTGACATTACCAGACCTTGTAAATAGTTCCTCCCCAGCCTTCCAGTAGGCTCCCTTCAGATATTGGAAAGCCACTATAAGGTCTCCTTGAAGCCTTCTCTTCTCCAGCCCGAAAAGCCCCAACTCTCTCAGCCTGTCCTATGCTTAAAATATTATTTTTTTCCTTTTTTCCTGTTAATAAAAAAATCCCACTAAAACAAAATAAAACAACAACTGCCCACCAAAATCAAAACCCACCAAAGAAGCAGAGAAAAGCAGGGAAAAAAAAAAACATTTGGAATGATGCCCAAAGTCTCATTTTAAAGTTATGTGAGTTTACCTCTCATCTAACTAATGGTAGGGAGAAGCAATGGTAGAGAGAGGGCCATAAAATGTTCATTATGTGTAAAAAGCTGTATGAAAGAGCAGTGCTAAAACTGAAAAATCCAGTACTCAAGAGACAGCAAAGCAAGAACTGACCTTGCCTTCCTTCACATTCAACATCACGTAGTCTTTAAATGCAGTATGATGCAGATTTTTTCTAGACCCTGCTTCCCCTTCATCCAGGATGCATGATGAATAAGTTCAAATAATGAGCATCTCTTTGCTATTTTGGCTATGTTCATTATTCTGTGCGTGTCCTTAGGCCTTACACATGCACACCACTCAAGTTCTGAGCTGAAGATTGAATTATTTATTCCATTATGGGCTTCCTTGTGGTGCTCATCACGTAAAGCTCTCTGAGTATCATGAAAGCTAATTTATCTTAACAAAAACCTTCTGAAGTGACAAGATAATATACCACATTGTACAGAAAGGCAGCAGAGACACATAGGCAAAAGTTAATGTGGAGTCAGGCAGGACTCTGGTCATGTTTTCTTTTGTCACATTTTGTAATAGTTTGCACCTTACAATCATAGGATCATAAAATGGCTTGAGTTGAAAAAGACATTAGAGATTATAGAGTTCCAAGCCACCTGTCATGGGCAGGGACACATCTCACTAGATCACGTGACTGAAAGTCTCATCTAGCTTGCTCTTACTCACTCCCACAGCTTCTCTGAACACCCCATTCCAGTGTCTCATCCTTATAGTAAAGTACTTCTTCCCAATGTCTAATATTTATCTACCCTGCTCTTATTTTAAACGATTGCCTCTTGTCTTGTCACTACATGTTCTTATAAAAAGTCCCTCTCCAGAACACTTGTAGGCTCCCTTCAGTTACTGGAAGGCTGCTCTAAGGCCACCCCTGGAGCCTTCTCTTCTCCAAGCTGAGAAAATGCAACTCTCTCAGTCTGTGTTGGTAAAAGAGGTGCTCCAGTCCTCTGATCATCTTCACTGCTCCAGCAGATCCATATCTTTCCTGTGTTGAGTAATCCAGAGATGAACACAATACTTTAGGTGAGGTCTCGCCAGTGAAGAGGAAGAATCACTTCTGACTTACTGGACATACTTCTTTTTATATAGCCCAGCGTACACTTTGCCTTGTGGGCTGCAGGTGCACATTGCTGGCTTATGTCCAGGTTCTCCTCTACCAGTACCTGCAAGTCATTTTCTTCATGGTTGCTCTCAATTTCATCATTTCCCAGCCTTTATTGGTACCAAAGACTGCCTCTACCCAGGTGCAGGACCTTGAACTTCACCGTGTTCAACCTCATAATGTTCACTAGAGCCCACTTCTCTAGCCTCTGTAGGTCTTTGTGGATGGAATCCCATTCCTCAATCATGTCAACCACACCAGTCAGCTTAGTATTGTCTGCAAACTTGTGGAGGGTGCACTCAAGTCTGTTCTGATCATTGATAAAGATATTGAACAGCACTAGTCTCAACGCAGACCCCTGAGGGACAGCATTTGTCCCCCTCTCCATCTGGACTTTGAGCTGCTGATGACTACCTTTTGGATGTGGCCATCCAGACAATTCTTTATCTACCCATCAAATCTGTATCTTTCCAGTTTAGAGAGAAGGATGATCAAGTAGAGCACATATTCACTTTAACTGCAGCTATGACTGCTCAGTGCATCTCAGCCTTCAGGATCTTGAAGTGGGTATTCAGAAAAGAGAGGTACACCTTTACCAAACATCTCATGAAAGGACTGTGCAGCATCACTCAGAACTCTAGCAGAGATGGACTCTGCTTCTCCAAGCCAAAACTCATCTGCCCTGAGTGGAAGTCATCCCTTCTCATCCAATACCTGTAAAAAATAAGGCAGAAGTACCATGTACAATGGTATCTTTTACTTCCTGGCAATAAGGAGGAAGACAATCTTAGCCTTGGATAATTTTGTCTACTGAGTGAAGTATGAGCCCAGGTTAAAAAAAAAGTGAAAGGAATTTAGATAATGGACAAAATACATTATGGTATTTTCTAACTATTAATCTCTTTGTTGGTGCTTCAGCTCCTTGTTTCATCTTCCTTTTTCTCTTGTCTTTCCCCATTTCTCCAGATTCTAACTATAGGAGGTTGTGTGCAGTTAGTCCCTTTGCAAGTCTGTTCACTCTGTGAAGGCACTATAAATGTGCTTAGTCAGCATTAAAGAGTGTGGAAAATGTTGGCACAACGAGTGAACGATTGAGCTAATTTTGAGTATATGCAACCTGTACTTTTTCAGACCTTGGAATATCACCAAACAAACAAACAAAAAAAGGCATAAAATAGCATGTCCCTGATCTGAAAAGCAAGAGTGTGAGGTATTTCAAATAAAAGATCACAGGGTAAACCAGTGTTTTTTTCTAACTTATTATAATCTCTTCTCTTCCACCATTTTTCTGGTTAATATAAATGTCAATGAAAGTAGGGGAAAAAAGAAAATGAAACCTAACCACTATCACCTCAAACCCTGAAAGACATAACTATCATAGAAATGTCAGAGGCCAAATGCTTAGTTTCACAAATTACCCATTTACAAACTACAAGCATGGAACATATGTCTTGTGCTTATGCTGAAGAGTAACAAGAAAATTCAACTGAAGAAACAAAAAACATCATTTGTAAGCATTCTTCAGATGAGTAAGTAACTCCAGTGCAACAAGTTTTGAAGGTTCTATCTTTATTCCCTGTCAAGGTTATGGTGTTATACTCAATACGACATAGCTATGAAACACTTTACCATTTCTGAGAGCCCACAGTGACATCACACACAGATATGAGAAATTCTTGTCCCAGAGGTACTTAAAACATAGATATTTGCTTAACTTTACTGTGTCCTTCAAAGACTACGACTGCTCTGAGAATAGCTGAGGCTCTCATTGGTCTGAATGTTGGTAATTCTCTTACTCTGTTACTTCTCTGTTACTTCTCTGTTACTTCCTTTAACTGTATAGACATGTATCTGTTTTTTAACAAATATGTAATGGCATTTTTTAACTGAATTTGTTGGATAGTAGCACTCAGGCATGGTGTGATGGCTTGAGTGTTCCCTGCCCCCCACACTTTAGAAATCACCCAGACTAGACTCAGTCGGCTCTGGAAGTTTGAATGAAGCTTATATTTACAGCTGGCACAATTTACAAGCAGATATTTACAGTATATACAGTTATAGACAGAAATAGACAAGGTAAAAGTAATACAGAAATACAACTCCCCTCCCAGAAACCTGAGTCCCCAGGAGGGGCTCTCAACCACCCCTCACCTTCCCCCTACCCCTCTCAACCTTACCCCAGTCCCAAGGAAGAATGGAGGTTCGGCCAAGAGGGTTAAGAAGCAAAGGTGAAATCAGCCAAAGCAAATGGAGGGTGAGGTTAGAAAGCAAGATGGAGTTCAGCCAGCAGCCTCAGCTCTCCCCAGCAGGCAAAGAGCCAAGAGAACAGCCCAGCACGAAGTGCCCAAGCAAAGTGACTTAATCTCTTAATCTTTGTTTTGCCTTTCTTCTTTACACATCTCAGCAAGACTGTGAGCGAAGTAGACCTCACCATTGTTTTCATTTCTCAGCCTATTACCTAGTTCTTCTCACCAAAACATCCCAGCTATGCTCAAACTAGCACACATGGTCTTGTACAGAGAGGTAAGTTGTCAATGGACCAGCTTCCTGCAGAGTAAGACAACCCATACCAGTTGATGTCTATGTAGGAGTAGAGCAGTCCAACCTTAGTGCTGACTGACAGCAAAATAGCTTTCTTTTCTAAATTTTATTGAACTTGGAATCATAATCTCCATAGATACTTTTTTGCTTCATTGTTGAAGCAGCTGCATAGACACTGGGCAGAGTGATGAATCTGCATGGTTCTTGAAGGTTTGGAAGGACCACTTGATCCAGAACATGTACTGAAGTAGCAAGAAGGCACAGGATTAACTACACAATTCAGTTCCAAAGAAGCATAAATGAATCTTCCATTTTTAGATTTCTTTGACATATTTGAAAAGTTGAAAAGCCATTCACCTGTGCATTGACACACTGCCTGTGACCTGGGAGAGTGTCCAAAGACACCCATCTGTTAGAATCATTGAAAGGGGAGGAAGGTGGAAGTGAAAGCCTCAGGTAAACCATATCATTCATGCCATAAAGGACAACTGATCCTTGGCATATTAGTTAGACTACATGACCGTTCTTTCTACAACAGGAAAGGAAGAGATCTCTTACCAAGTAACTAGACACATTCAGTGTCCAGATTCCTAGAGTATGGCTGACTGTAGACAAGCCACATCCACAGGAGTGAAATTCAATCTTGGAAGAGTAACTCAGGTTATTTCTGGCTTCTGCTTGCAATATTTGACCAAATTCTAAGGCTTCTTGCAGCACGGGAATAAAGTAAAAATAATAAATATGTAATAACCATACACATAATATCATACCTCCCTATGACAGTCATTTAAGATTTCAATAGTCTCATTGACTATGACATATTTGGGAGAATTACTCTTGTTTCTAATTTACAAATGGATTAATTTATCTGTCTTCAATTTGAGTAGGCAAAAAAAATAAGATAAAAAAAATCTATTTTTGTTTTTCACTTTCCATCTAAACCAGGTGATGCGCCTCAGATTCCTTTTCCTCCTGTCTAATTTATAGTTATCTTGGCTGCTGATAATACATCTCTAATTCATAATTTCCACTGATTACTGATGACGTACACGTGTTTGAAGTGAATCTTGTAATCAGCCTTCATTTTTAGGAGTGACTTAGGATACTGGCTGCCCATTTGGAAAGGATGTGATTTCTTCTATACACATTATTAAAACGTTCACATGAACCTGTAAAGACTCCTATAGTGTGTGTCTAATCACCGAGCCACTCACAGTCCCTGTCCACTTCAAATAATTTAGCTCTACTACCTTTAATGACTTGTGCTTTTCTTTCATTTTGCAGGTTTGTTTTTTGTTTTGTTTTGAATTTATCTATCATGGCCTCCTTTGAAGTAATTAAAATTCTTTGGTAATATAAAATGTTTCAGGCAGCATAATTGTTTTTCTTAATGGAGGATAATTTTAATAAAATTTAATTTATTCTGCTTGCTTTCTTATTAGGAATTATTCCTACACTTAAGATTTGTCATCGATGGAATAGACCATTATAATGGGGAAATTCTTTCTTTATTTTGATAAGTAATTATGTGAAATCATGAAATTATTCACTAAATGCTAAAATGTAGACAAAAGGATTGCTTTCCAGACAGATTGCTTCTGCAAAAGAGATCTCTGCAGCTATGTCAGATGTGTTACATGCATGTAATAAACTGAATGGTGCAGTAAGTAAAGTTGCATCTTGCACCATTGTGGATCTGCTGCTCTCACTGCCAGGAATGATAGAATCTGTCCAGTAGTTCATCCAACAGAAAAATGTTTGTCTGTGAAGACTAAATCCTCTTTAATCTGTACAGTTTATATATCTATTTTTTTAGTCTGTGATTTGCAGTTAAGTTCAGCTGTTTGGCAGTCTGAGTATTTATCAGGTGATATTTTCAAATTGTATTTAGTCTTTGTCTCAACCTTGTAAAGGCATTTTGCATTTGTTTGGCACAAGCAGCACTTTTTAGATGGCTTCTTACAACAAGCATCATGATGATTTTAGTCATAGAACTTCCCTCAGTGCAGATGTTTTGCAGGATGTTTTGAATGCCTAATACAGTCAAGGTTAGTTTCTTGACTAAGCATTGTTAATATATATAGGCAGAAAACAGAGAAGAGAAAATAAAACATTCACAGCAGCAGGAAACATTATTTATTATGATGTAAACACCTTCTCTGGCGTACACAAACGTATGTATTACTGTGAGTAATCTGTAGGATATCAAAATGCATTTTTATCTAGCTAGATATTTTTTTCCATAGAAGTCTATATAAACACATTTATCCTAAGCATATTCTATGTATCACTGTCTTTGAAGACAAAATGAACAACATTTAAATGTAAGATGCTAGAAGCATAGTTATTTGGAGCAGGTAACAGTGAGTACAATAGGATTAATAAGTAACTATTTTCCCTTCAGACTCTGTAAATGGGAGACAAAAAGGAGAAAACAGAAACAGCTTAACTCACCAAAAATCAAACCACTGCATTGTCCTCATGCTTTGGGATGTAATACTGAAGAATACATCAGTATAATAAAGACTAGACTCCAGCTTCTCTCCTACGTTCACAAGCTTTACACCACATCAAAAAGAGAAAAAAAAAAAAAGAGCAACTTTACCCCAGTATCAGAGCCAACAGAGAGTCAAAACAGGTAGAGGTGTAGAGAACAGCCAGAGAGGGAAGGGTTAAAGGCATTATTGCAGCCATTAGAGGGAAAAGTTGAAGCAATACAAGCACAATAGTCTTCTCTCTCTCTCTCTCTCCCCTCTCCCCCCTTCCCCCTCTTTTCCCAAGCTGTATCAGTGTGTAGGGAGGGCAGTCATCACGCCATTCTGAGCAGCAAGAGCTGATGCTGGATGAAGCTGCCAGGTACCTGAAAAACAGAGAGAGAAGGCAGCTGATAGACACTTTTTTGGGGCTTTGGTTTGTTTTTGTTGGTTTGTTTTTTTTTTTTCCCCCGAGTCTGAATCTGGACTTCAAGCAGCACAGTGCCTGAGACAGTTCGTCTGGACCACATTATATTGCAGCACTCACTCTTCCCAAGGAAAAACACTCCACTGGGTAGCAGAATGCTGCTGATGTTGCAGCCAGGGCTAGAATACAGAGTCTTTCTATAATGTTTTACCATCTCTGTTTATATGTTTAGAAATACATACATATACTGACATACCACTTCTCCTTTTTTGAGGGCACCTTTGTCTTTTGTTAGCCTGATGTGACTTCTTCATCTTGCAATGATGGGAATCTTTCTAGTTTATGCTGGATTAATTTTCTTTTCAGTAATGTATATTCAACAAGGACTTTCTATGCAAGGTAAGATCACTTATTATCAAACATGTATCTGTGTTTTTACATGCTAAAATAGACTGAGAATGAGGAGGGTGGTAGGCGGGGGGGGAAAGTGGGTTGCAAAAAAGAAGTGAATCAAAAGAAGGAAACCTACCACGATGGATAGGAGATGAGAACACTAAACATCAGGTTTTTGCTTAGCTTAAAATGTGTCTGTAAATAGTAAAGGAAGCGAGAAGTTTCCTTAAACTGGAAATAAAACAGGCTTCCTTTACCTGATTTCAAAATAGCAGGCACCTTGCAGAAGAGTAATGGGGTGTCTGTCAATGGACATACGTGTATTTGTTTGTGCATGTTTGCATGTATGCATACAATAAACACCTACCCGTGCATGCATAATTATTGCATTCATACCAAATACTTGATGGCTAAATCTACTGCCTTCCTTAAAATATTGCAGTCTACTTTCATGTTATGTCCCCTTTCCTCTCCTATTATTCTGAAATCCTCGGAGTTAGGTATTAATTTCTATTTTGTGTATTTCTGCCTCTTTGCCAACTTAAAAAAAAACACAAACAAAACAAACAAAACCAGGGAAAAAAGACCTCTCCCCTACCCTTCTGCCTTCTTCATCCCTCGCCTAAAGGCGCGCCTTGCATTTCAAGCAGCCTCGGCTCTGCAGGAACCAGTTATTTGGGACCTTGAGGCTGCGGCGAAGCTGTCAGCACCATGGACAGATCGCGCGGAGCCGCCCCTGCCCCCACTGCCCACGCCCGCTGTGCACTGCTTGTCGTCCCCTGACCATCGTCCTCGCCTGCTGTCCGCTACCTACGGTCCGCTGTCCGTCGCCCTCGCCTACTGACCGATGACCGCTGCCCTCGCCTGCTGCCTGCTACCTGCTGCCCACCATCGTGACTGCTGCTCGCTGCCCCCCTCCCACTGCCCACTGCCTCCGCCTGCTGTCTGTCTCCGCTGTCCGCCGCTCCCTTCTTTGCAGCTCCATGGCGGCTTTGCGAGCCTGTGCCAGTTTGTGCTTGGCGGTGTGACCGGGTGGAAGGCCGGCAGTATTGCCCCCTGCACCTCCACACTGCTCAAATGAACTGATCAAGAGGGAGGGAATGAGCAAACAAGCAAAAGAAAAATCAAACAACTCCCTAACAAACTAACATGCCCCAAATATATACATGGACAGTCCTTTTGTCATCAGACAGAGACACAATGAAATATAAAACTAATGGCTTTTCTAAGTATCTGTTGTCAGGCACAAATGTAAAAGGGGAAAGAAATAACACTGGTTGACTGTATTGCTCCCACCAATTCTGAGTTAGATAGGATGACTGGATAAAGAAAGAAAGGAGAAGACATCAAGCAACATTTCCTTGGCATCATAATGTGCTCTAGTCAATCTGCAGCAATGCATAACAGAAAGCAATACTTTAGAGTCACACAAATCTTGTTCTTCTTGAAACACAGAATTTATTTATTATATTGTTTATATGTACTACGCCCATTTGACTGTTATATTTAACTACACTAGAACATTTTAAAGTACACTATAAGAAAGGGCAAGAAGGAAGTAAAGACCAAGACTTAAAGATCTGGTGCCTTGGACTATATCCATCAGAATTAGTTGTTAAATCGAGGAGTGATACACTGAAATAGGCCTCCTATTAGAGGAGTGGGATACCGAGGTCTCAAAAGCATCTGTCAAAACTGAGAAAGAGAAGATGGACTGGTTTTGGTCTAATTATACAAGCAGAGGTTCTCAGAAAGAGTGATTACCTCAGGTGAGGTCTTTGAAATGGGTGTTTTGATGCGTGGTGATAACCTATACATCGGGAGAATGCCCTTTCCAGCAGCTTCTCCAGCTGGCTATGGAAGCCTTATCAATTTACACTTTTCCAGCTCAGCCCTACAAAATATAATAAATCAGTCTACCAAGTTGTTCTTGAACAAAATTATTCTGTGAACCTGGTGAAATACTGCATTGCACAAAACTTTACTAGCCCATGGGAGCAAGCAGGGGGGTTTCTAGGTTGGACTTGATGATCTCAAAGGCCTTTTCCAACCTGATTGATTCTGTGATTCTGTTTATGGAATTTCTCACAAGCAGAGCCGAGAGTGTAAAGAAAAAGTGATTTGTGCTTAAGGGAGGGAAGGCATACCTGGGTGTGTAACTCTAAAAGCAGAGGATAAACAACGAGTAGGTAACAGGATATTATATTTGTTTTGCAGCAAAATTCACCGAGTTTCCCCGAAATGTCACAGCCACTGAAGGGCAGAATGTGGAGATGTCTTGTGCTTTTCAAAGCGGTTCCACTTCCGTATACCTTGAAATCCAGTGGTGGTTTCTGCGGGCAGTTGAGGACCAAGAGGCTGAAGCTGAAGTGACAGGCACTCAGGTACTGGTCCTTCACTGCAAGGTCCCCAAACCACTCTGGGATTGAGAGGGAGGGAAGGAGAGAAGGAGGGAGGAAGGGAGAGAGTGAAGCAGAATGATGTTCTGGATCTCCCTGGGAACTTGATTTTGACCATGAAATAATAGTGCAGTAGCCCGCAGATAAAATTGCCCACCTCAAGGGATGATTTTGGTGCTTGTCACTCCCAGGATGCAGCTGCGGACATTTACAAAACCACTCGTGTTTACAAAGCCTTTCCCCCCCCCTTTCTTCTCTCCTTTTCCCTTTGGAGAGCAGCTGTTCAGAGGCTGCTCCTTGTGGGAATGTTTAATTTCCCAAACGGCGAGTTTCTACACATACCCTCCAATTTACAGCTCTTGCAGTCTTATTAACAGTCTTAACTCTGAATGCAGCTGCCAAAGGAAGGAGATGCAGGGGGAAACAAACGCTTAAAAAAAACCCAAAATACATTAAAAAATCATACAACAGCACTATTCAGCAGGACAGAGTGTGGCATGTCCACTTACATTGTCATCCGCGGACGCTCATCCCCTCCTCCTCTGCCACCTCCGCATCAGTATGGACGCTCCACCAGCCCGAAAAGACGCGGCGGGCGGCGGGTCCATGAGGCAATGCCCCGCGAGTGCTGCTACTTGCGCCGGCGCTGCCCGCAGGTGGCACACACGGTGCGCTGCTCATCGGGCTTGGCCTCAGGGCACAGACGGAGCACCCGCGGCGGAGGGGCGGGCCAGGGCCGGAGATCCACGGCAGCGCTCCTTTCCTTGCAGGTGGAGCTCCTGCCCGAACGAGACCTGGATAGCGACGGCACGAAGATCAGTGTAAGTGGCGCTGCATGGCGCCGGCAGCCGCCGCCGGCCGGGCGGGCCCTTCCCAAATCAGAGCCCATCGCGGGAGCTGCCAGCAGCCGCCTCGCAGAAGGCACGGCGGGGTACGGCGAGGCTGCCACCCCTCCCGCATCCCTTCCCCATCCACACCTCAAGCTGAAGTGTCCAGGCGGCCGCATCCCGCAGCTGGTTCCTTATCGGCTCTGGCAGAGGGTGCAAGAACAGCCCTGACCCACGCAGCCTGCAGCCCTGGGGACATCTGGGTACAAAGGGCATAGGCCAGTGAGGCCCCGGGCCGTAGACTGACAGACCCTGTTCCATCCCAAGAAACAGATATCTGCACCCATCCTTGTACCTCTTACTTTCATTTACCCAGGGGTAGATAACTGCTGGGTCTGCCATAGGGTTCCAAAGCTAGTTTTAAGGCCGAAATTCGGCTGTGGAGCTGCACTTTCCTTAAAGGGTAGTGCGGAACACTGTCAATAACTGCATTTGCAAAATCGTATCTGATGGCTGAGGAAAAACCCAGGAAAGTCTTTGGAGAAGACCTTCCTGTTGGGAGTAACCTCCACTCTTTGGTCCCTGGGAAATTCTTAGGAAAGTGAGTGTCTGATTCAGTTACTGATCTGCCATTTGGAGATCAAAATAGAACATTGTCTCAACAAAATTACTAGCAACACTTCTCCAGCTCCTGTCCAGGGAAAGGATGTCTTCCTCAAGAGACCCATAATCTGAGTCAGATACAGCCACATCCCCTGACCTCAGAAGAATCCAGATTCTCCTTCCTCTGTGTCCCAAGAAATGTATGGGGGTGGAGCCATGGTGTGGTGTTCACTGCAGTGGAAAGACACAGATACTTAACAGATGCTGTAGCATGAGTGTTCCTTATGAGCTCAAGACATTTCCCTGTTCTCAGACACAAGCCCCTCAGAAGTGCTTTTAAGCTGCAAACAAGGGTTCTAAGTACTAGTAAAACTTAAACCAGCAAGAGATAGCAGGGAAGAGCTGCCATTGAATCCTTTACTTGGCTGTTCTTTGATGCCTGCAGATAGCTAACCAAGTAATTACATCACACTAAAGTGCCACTAGATATAATTGAAACATTCATAAATGAGGATTCAGACCATACTTAGATTTCTCATTACATTTTTTCACAATACACTATAAATTATGTCATGGAGCATATCTTCAGTACTCTTCCATTGGAATAGCATATGGAAAGTGTCTTCATGAAATGGAGAGTAAACTTTTAAGGGCATTTAGTATATTCATTTAGGAAACACTAAAATATACTAAATGTTGTGATGAGGTTCTTTGGGTTTTTTTTTGTTTGTTTAGGGAGGTTGTTTGTTTTAATGGATTAAAATTCACCACTTCTATTGTTTTAAAAGATAAGGAGCATAAATTGAAACCATGCATACATGGTGACTGCTACAAGTTCTAAATTTCAAGTGCAAAACCCAAACCAACTTCTGTTATTGTCACTAGTGCTGTGCCACACTGTCCACTTTGCAGATGCTTCATGGGAACAAATGAAGGCAGATTGTGATATACAGATACTCTGTGAAGCAATATGAAACGTTTTTAATATTTTTCTGAATATGTGCTGTTCAGTAGATATGAATAAATAGAGATCAAATAACTATGCAGCACTTTCTATGTGATTAATATTGCATATGTTATGCTTAAAAGTGTGCAATCCACACTTTCAACTCAGTTGACAATTCAGAGCCAGATAGAAAAAACAGCCTGTAAAGTCTATCCAGTTACTTAAAACAACAATGTATTCACAAGTATTGGTCTTCAATTTATCAAACAAGCACTTCAAAGCAAAACACCTAAGGAGTTATGGAAAGAAGATGTCAAACATCATTATATATAAAAACAACCGTACTCATCCTTGATGTAGATTCCCTATATTAAGCACCATCACACCACTGAATAATTTGGCACTTGACTTCTCTGGACAGACTCTACATCAGTAGAGTTTTCCCAAAGAAAGAGTAATACCTGATAGCATGTTTATTTGTCTGTTTTTCCTGGCAAATTTGCAGACAGTGAAAGTACAAGGAAATGACATCTCCCACAAGCTCCAGATTTCAAAAGTGAGAAAAAAGGATGAAGGCTTGTATGAGTGCAGGGTGACTGATGCCAACTACGGAGATCTTCAGGAATACAAGGCCCAGGCATTTCTCAAAGTCATTGCTAGTAGCCATTCTCGGCGAATGCAAGCCTTTGAGGCATCTCCAATGTGGTTGCAAGACACAAAACCTCGCAAAAACATCTCAGCAGCTCTTCCGAGTAGCATCCATAATTCTGCCAACCAACGTGTTCATGGCACCTCTAGCCCTGAAGCAGCAGCCAAAACGCCCAAACAAAGTCCGCAATCAGGTATAGTAAAGCATTTTGAGCTTTCATTTGATTGCTTACCAGCATGTAAAACGAGGCTAGCTCAACGAGGTAATTGTGACGAGGAAAAGTGTGGTGCTCATTTAGCCCTTTTTCTGTCTTTTCTGTCTCCTTACTTTCTGAAAGCTGAAGGACAAGTTTCTGGACAGAAGCAGCAAAACGCCTTAAATCCCTATGTAGGAAATTTTGTCTACATCCCCATACATCAAAATGTTATGACTTTATCCAACTAAGGTTAGCACTCTAATCAAAGGTTAGCTTGCCCTGCAGTCTGTGTGGACAGAGTGGGCATATCAGGAAATGATTCATCTAATTTGACTATGGTTGTTCATGATAATTAAATACCCATCCAGAAATATTTCTTCCTAAGTTACTTTACACCAGTCACCTAACTTTCATATCTCTAACATTTAGTGTCAATCCTGTTTTTATAAGGAACTTCTAAACCCAAGCAGACTTCTGATATGACACATTGTTTCTCCATTAGAATGGCCATGGGTTTGTCAGAGAATGTGTATTTGTCATGTTGCTTCCCCTCTGGCTTTGAATCAGCATTAAACCAACAATGCTTTAATTGCCTGTCACATAGAAATTACCACCAAAGTACCCGTTGTTTGGGAGAGTTTTTACAGCACTATATAAATAAGCAATAAGCAATGTAAGTCTGCATTACCTACATCAACAGAATGAAACTGACAATTATGCATGAATATAAAGGTAGCTGCTGACTACTGCATAAAAATTGAGACATGCTGTGAAAGACCAGAAATCTGTTGGAAAACCAACTGCTGAAGTGTTTCTGAGTTACTTCTATTTAAACTGAGAGCCCAAGGAAAAGCAGGAGATCATAACCTGGTTTAAAATACATAATGAAGGCTACTCTGCCATGACGCATCATTTTTCTGATAGCAAATGCCGTGTCATCAACCCCAAAATTTGGAATAGAAAAAAATTCATAGCATACATACTCTGAAGTCACTTTCATCTTACAGCCTTACTACTAGGAAAATATTTGGAAAAGGAAAATACATTTAATTACAGATTATGACAATATGATTATTTGTCAAATTGTAGAACGATACAGAACAACGTAGAATATAAAACCAGATTGAATATGTAGAACATACAGAACAATATGATTACTCGTCATATTTCAGCTGGAAAAGATGATGGACATATTACCATTTTAGCTCTTGGACTTTAAAAAAGAAATCATTTAAATGTTTTATTCAATTATTTTCCCAGAAAAGGAGTAATTTTCATTTTTTATCTCTTCCAAAATGTGCTAAAGCTATTAGAAGAAAATAAATATTTTATTTTCTTTTATTTAAATCATCATTCTAACATTTCAGAGAAAAGAACAAACCACTTATTTTCCATTGGACTCATACATTTCAAAGTAGTAGGTGTCCATAGAATGATTTCTCTTCAGTTCTGTGTTAACAGGTCTATGAAATATGTAACAACAGATGACATAGCATTGCAGCCAAAGAATACACACAACACCTAACCTATGTAAATCACTTTGGATAAATAATCTGATCCATAATATTGTTTAGTCGAAGCAATATCTAACCTGATTACTGGACTTTTGGATATTTGTTATTACATGGAAAGCTCCTTCTGAAAACAATAAGCATAGAAAAGCTTAATCTCTAGTTTTTCCCTTGAACAAAGATTGCTGCAGATTAAATACAGACAATATCAATTATAAATATTTTCAAACTTAATCCATTTGAAATATAATTTGGTTTATTAATTAATTTGCTTTAAAATCAAGCATGGATTAATGCTATATTTGTCACAGGTGACACTCAACTACTAAAGAAACAAGGAATACCAAGAATCTATATTAGGTTTAATTTCAGTATTAATGGTCACTTGCTACACAGTGATATTTTTGATGAATTTAACTCTTCAGGCTCAGATTTTCTCAAGTAAAGGAAAGTAAATCTTGATTATGATTTTCCAGCTGCTGTTTTCATTTTCACTCCACTTTACACTCACGCTACACTGATAGAGATATCTACAGGAATACAAGGCAGTGGAGGTTTTTAGCTCTATGTAATTTTGAGGAGCAGCTTCAGCTGAGCAAGGAAAGACATCAGTTGTGAAACCTCAGAAAAGCAGGAAAAAAGGTGCCATAGATAATAATTTTCTTTTTATGATATCAAATTAGAAACTTCTAGCTTCTTTAGCATCATAGATGTTCACGTATGAGGCTGCTGTGTGCTTATGTGTAAGTGATGTATCTCTAGAAGAAAGAAACATAGCTAAATACAAATTTATCATTGTTAACCACACATTTGTATTTGAAAGACATAGGGAGTGACTGTGATATGCTTGCTCAGGTTGAGAAATACATTGACTTCAGACTGTCTGAAGAGAATTGTACTACTAATCATAGGTTACTGTGTCATATTTTATCAAATCCTTTGCAGTATTTGAGAGCTAGGGCATAGCTATTGCCAAGCAGCGAGTTTTGCTGTCATGCTTACAGACTAATAAGAAACAGTTTTGTATCAGAAGGAAACACAACACTGCAAAATTATTGAGTTATTCAGTTTTCCTGTTGCATTGTATATTCAATTATTTCTGAAGAATTTGGCCTCTAAGAAATATAGACTAAGTATACAAACATTTAGTCCAAAAAAAAACTTTTTTGGAAAGGTAGCTACCATTCTACTTAACTCCTTCTATACACAAGCACATTGCAAGATTGCATGTATTTCTTTAAAATGTCTGTTTAATAGGTAGCTCTGGAAATGCAGTTTCTATGCCATTTTAGAATAGCATTTCCCAACTGAAGAGATATTTCTACCTTTCCCCTCTTCTACTTGAAATTAAAAGTATCCGTGTTAACTATGAGGGATACCTATAGATGGGCTGACTAACTAAAGTGATATAAGATCCATTCAGAAATCTGTGCTGCTCTGAGAAATACTATATGAGTGCTACTCTTAGTGAAACCCAGACTCAATACAGGAAGAAAGAGATAAAGAGAACATATCCCCGAGACAGTCTTCAGATAATAGTGCTAAGAAGTGTTGGTGTCTACTTCAAAGCCAAAACAGTCAGGAGAGCAAAAGTCAGATTTAACGCAGCTTGACTCTCCTGTTTTGTGTTTATGGGCTGTAGCAGGTAAAGTAAACCTTCACAATTTACCAGGAATCTGAATAACCTGACAGGCTATTCTGCACGTATCCAGAAAATGTGCTATGTAGGTGGAGTGATAGACATTTTTTTCCTACATAATTCACGACAATGTGTCTTGGTTCAATGGTAAAAGATATACAATTCTCACAAAGCCTTGTAACTCTGAGCAATATTGCAATTAACTGAGGTAAAAGAGCTGCAATTAGGTAAAAGGAAGCTACATGGCTTCACCAAGTCTCACTGTTTCTAGAGAAACTTTCATATCTACAATCAAATAACATTTCCAGCAACACAAGAGGCCACAAAGTTTGCTGTGCTGAGAATTTATATATACCCCTGAACTCTTCCTGTTCTGCCAATGCTCTGTGAAAGCACTCAAAGTCATTACTCGATTTTCAGACTGGAGAGGATCAGGTTGAGAGAATTCAAGAGGGAGTAACTAATAATGAAGACGTGAGATGAAGGCAATTTTCTGACTACTTACATACTGACTGCACATTTCTAGCACACTTTTTGTCCTTTCCTGAAGTAACAAATTCAGCTATTATCCTAACTACATACTGAAACTGTTCCTGTGATGATGGCAAAGCTGCATTAAGTGGTTTGAAAAAGAGCACAAAGAAAGAGGTGGTCCTTGTCTGAGATAGAATGACCTGTATTCTTGGCATCAGAAACACACTGAGAAGTTGTTCATCAGGCATGAGTNAAAACATATTTCTTCAATCTTTTGATACTAATAAAGTGGTAACATTTCTTCCAGCCTCCTTTTTCTCTACAAAATCCACCAATGTTTTATTCATTAGCACAACTTTTATGTCTATTTTGGAATCTTCTTGGATATAAATCAAACTCTGTGCTTTTATTTTCTTTTATGTTACATGTCCTCTTAAAGTGAAGGGACAAAAATTCTGCTCTAGCTTTCACCGTGGCGACAGACAACATTACTGCTTTGCTCACTAAGAGAAGGTCTTTGGCTTTTGTGGCTGCTGTTTTAGAAGCTGTGAGCATACATGAGGTTGAGAGATACCAGCCATTACTATGGTTGTTGCACAGCAAAACTCTGTTTCTTTAAGCCTACAGTAATACCAATGCCAACAAAGCCAATGAGAGTTTTGTTCTGAACCTTGTTCAGCCATTCCCATAAGTTCTTACAAAAAGGTGATGCAAGGACTATCCCATTTTACATCTTTACATGATGCCTTCTCTATTTTAACTTGAAACTTATACATTGATTCTCTCTTTCTGAAGTGAATCCACTCCACTTTTTTAACTTCCCATGTTAACTGTTAACCCTGAAACTGAAAGCATCCTCTGAGAAATTATCATCTATGCCAGATACTTTCATTGACAAAGCAAGGTCTCCACAGCAGCTAACTCCTTTATTTCAGTCAGCATTTCCAATGCAGAATGAACTCACTACTGCCTCATGTTTATTTAAAAAAATCCACACCCTAATTTCTTATATGCAGATACTTGCTGATAGAGCCAAATGAATCAAGTATCTAAACTCTTGTTCCTGATGCTTAGTCCAGATGAATCCAGTAATAAACAAAGTAGTTTTGATGGATCTGAAGTTCTAGCTCATAAGAAAATTCTACTTTTAGTAATCAACTATCACTGTCATTGCCATTTGCCAATACTGTACCACTGTCACCTTTTTATTAATTTCTATTCCTCTTACAAGAGCACAGGTTCAATAACTAACAAAAGAAAACACCAAACAGTATGTGTTCATTTTTGTTTTTTTCTAGAAGTTTTAGCAGTTAGTCAATCCCATATGGCCATGCCAGACTGAGTACTGGATATATTTAAACATAGCCTCTCTGAAATCAGAGATAGTGTTGCCATCTTGAGTTATGCCCATGGTTAAACACTAGTGCTGAATCATAGAAGAAAATCAAGGTCTTTTCAGGTTTGTTGAGATAATAACAGATTCTGTTCTTAAACATATGAAATCTCCACTTAATATGTATTCCTGTAAAAGTGACAGTATTGGGAAATAAATGTTAAATAACCTTAGATAATCACAAATAGGGGTAAGAGGGAATTTAAGAAAGCAGATAATGGCAGATTAGATACAGTACACTATAGCAAAGGGGACTCCATGGCAGATTTCCTTCTTTTTTTCTCTCTTTTTAAAAAAATAAAAATGAAAAGCCTGGACTATACTTGAATAGTTGCTTTTTCAGATACCTTTCATATTATTGGCATGAAAATATGGAAAACTGGTTTTGGATACCTCACTATATAGTTACCTTGTATGAAACCAGTCAAGAAATCATGAAGACAGACATAGCAGGAGCTAAATATGCAAAGTTTAAGAAACTTATTTTGCACTTTCTTCATCTATAGTAGTGTTTACCTACACTAATGTATACTGAGATCTCTTCTATTCTTGTAGTAACCTTACCAGCATATTTCTCTGTCCATTTGCCATTACTTCATATGTACTTAATCACATCTCTCTTTTTAAAAAACTATCTAAAAATGAACCTTTCAGACTCAGCCAACGTTTAGAGCAAAACTGATGTATAAAGAACTGGTAGAGGACAGTACAAGAGTTCTGTGAGCAGCAGAATCACAGTATTTTTTTTTATGTATATGCCTGATACAACTTTCTTTGGTAATTAACCACTGGAAGGACTGCAGAAGGACTACATTAAAAAAAAACAAAACAAAAAACAAAAACAACAACAAAAAAAAACCCCAAAAAAACAGAAAGAAAGAAAAAGAAAGAAAGAAAGAAAGAAAGAAAAAGAAAGAAAGAAAGCAGGAAAAGCAGGGATAAAAATAAACACTATTGAGTTGTTTGTCACCTCACTCATACTGCTTTTCATTGCTACACAATCAGGAATCTTGAACTTGGTCATCAGAGGTTGCAGCATATATAGCAGTGCTTGCCTTTGAAACTGATGGTATGTCCATGCTTCGAAGCACAACTTATTTGTTACTTGACACACATACTTCAAAGCAGTGAATATTTTTGCTTGCTTCAGATAACATACAGGTTGTTTCCTGGCTATGGTGCACTACTTCATTATGAAAATCCTTTACAGCTATTAAAACAAAAACTAAACTGCCAGCAACAACAACAAAAAAAAAAACAACCAAAAGAAACCCCAACCCAAAACAAAACCAACCAAACAAAAGATTAGTTGTTGTTTGGAATAGGTACAACTCTGCTGACATTGAAAGTATGGTATTAACTTACAATAGCAAAAAAATCTGGCTCAAGACTGAGGATAAAGATGAAATCTCTTCTACTCATGAGAGTGAATTAAAAGATGAGTTTAATTTTTACCTGGCTTACACCACCTATAAAAAGTTTAGGACAGTCTGGGAGCAGAATGAAGGGAAGGGAAATACCTGAAAACTGCTATTTTGTAGCTCCTTTTGATTCATGGAGAAGGGTTTATTTTTTTTCATGGTGGATTTTGTTGCTTGAGATTTTTTCTGTAACTTTCATCAACTTTTTCCTAGCGTTTATCTTTGAATTTTTAGGCTGGACTAGATAGAATGCTCAACATTCTTAGTATTTGCTTATTGTTTCGACAAAAAAAATCCATTTGATTGAATAATTTGTGATCTTTGCTGATATTTCATACACATAAACTTCTTTACAGCTACAGTAAGAATTAAACTTGTAACTGATGATAAACCTGGATGTCATTTGAAGAGCAGCTGATGATATTTCTGGTGTCCTCATGAAGAGAAGGCTCGGCCCTAAACCCTTTATTTCACCTTATCATAAGGAATTTTCCATCATACTTTTGGCAGTGCAACTTGCTGTCTGTGTGGGGGTGTTTCAGTCTGATCTGCCTTGCTGAAGTTCGTTCCCACACCTGCTGGCAAATGCTATTATCTTGGAACAGAGATGCCTAATGTGCTGAGAAGAATAAAAATGTGAAAGTTATCTGTCACGTTCAGCATTCCCAGTGTTTCATATATGTGATCCATGTGTTCATCAACTGCAACAAAGACACAGATAGCAAACCTGAATGCTTCTGTTCTGCTAGTCCTGTATCTGCTGCTGTTGTTCCCTCTACTCCTGCTGCTTGTTGAGATGCTGAATAAGGCTTTTGGCCACCGAATTACAGCCATAAGGCTACAATGCCTACATGACTAAAAAAGATGATGTATCTGTCTCAAATTCATTGTGTGCAAGTGGAAAAATGGTTAAAAAAGCAATGTTTTGTCAAGCAGCAATGGTAAATTAGTTATTATTCCAAGAGCTATCTCTAGATCTAACTAGACATTTAGATGGAGCAAAGTCCTTTAGTAGAATAATACTGTTTGAGGATATACCTATGTGACACTATATCTATTGAAAACTCTGCCACAACCCCAGGTTGATTACCTATTTCGTCATCTACTGAATTATTTACATGCATGCAATCCATGCTGATTAGTGACCATCTTATACCTGAAGAATCTTTGAATAATGATTAGTGACATTTCATCCTTATAATGAAATCACATATCTCATAACTGTAATAAGAAAGGTAAAAAACCAGAAGTACAAAAATTCAACAATATAGAATACAAAGGAGATAGAATCAACACAGGATTTCACACAAACACTTCAAGCTTCATTATCACAATCCACCGTTTTCAAATTATTACACTGTGGTTGTACATATTATAATGTTGTAGTGTTTAATTTATCTTCCAGAAATTACCAGAGTGAAGGCTTTGACTTTTTAGTTCTAATTTAGATTTTATAGCTTAAAATATCTCCAAAGTCTCTGTCTTGCCCAAATCAGAAGCTATTTCCCAGAACCTAGGTAAAAGAAGGAAATAGGTGCCTGCTCCTCAGCTCTCCCAGTTCACACTGTTGAACATGAAATAAAGTCTTTATGGCAGCTGATAAAGTATTGTATTGTTAAACTGATATAGATGAAGAGATGGCACAGAGTTTGCCATCTATTCTGTTTCGATTTCCGTAACAGTGGGAGGTAGAGAGACAGAGACACTATCATCTTAAACTGTTACAGCTAAAACCATTAAGAGCTTGTGCATCATAGCCTTTAGACAGAGGTGCATTCTGTTAGTCAGAGGCACTGTACTAACCTCCGTAACAACTACATTATCCAGCAAGCAAAGTATGTTTCCTACTTCAAAACATTTGTATCTGGGAATCAGAAGAAAGCAGACTCGTCTAGTTTGATGGGTACAGGTAAATGGGAGCTTATCTGAGTTCTAAGAAAATACTCTTACATAAATGATATATATAGAAGGAGATGAGGTTGACTGTGTTGGACATAAGTCTAAGCAGTGCCAGATGTGAAAAGCAAGAAAAGAAACTGAATATCTCACCCAAAATATTTACAAAGAATTATATTTTTCCTCTGCCTGTTATCTAATAAGCCCTTTGTATATATTTTTGTTGGTATGATGGTGCTGTCAAAGATGATAGAGCAGTATTGTCATCCCACTTAAGTTTTTTTTCTCATTGAGGACAGGATGAACAGGACACAAAAGACACAGGAAGAAAAAGACACATTCTACATTTCCTCATATAGACTCCCCCTGCAACTTTACTGAGTCTTTCATAAATATTTTTGTTTAGAGAGTTACGATAATGTGGCTTATATTACATACACATGCATTTATATATATTTAAAAAACACTGAACAGTTTGTTCTGGAGCCATATTTAGTGCAACAGCTGAAGCTGGTTATTTAACAAAAGAATTAAATCAAGAAGAATTTTTGTTTAGTCCCTGCATTGACTTACAATGAGGCATAACTATATGCAAGCAAACTGATGAGAATGGGTTACCACAAGATGACCACACACACAACAAAACAAAACCCAAAACCCCATTTGCTTTGGAATCAGCCATTTCATACAAATAAAAAAAAATGCTCTGGTTTGTATGTTTCTCTGTCAGACACTAACAACTTGTGGGACATTTTGCATTCATGGCTTTCAGGGACAGATGATAAGGAAAGGTCTCGAGTGCCTATAAGAAGAGTCACAAACTATGCTGCCAGTGGTTCTGAAGCAATAACAATTAACCAATTTAGGGCTTTCATTTACTTGACTTTGCAGCTCTCCCCTCCTTGCCCCCACAGTTTTAACTGTTGCAATGGGCACTGGATATTGGACTGTCTTTTGTAGCAGTTTTATTTAAATATCTCAAACTGGTGTTTCACAGACTATTTGCAAACATCTCTCTCAACCATTTCTTTCAAAAAGTACTGTTACTGAAATAGAAACTGCCAAAGTCAATGCATTACTTACACCTGTGAAGACATAGTCAATGCAAATACAAACCAAAACCAAACCCACAATGTTTAGAACTTGCAAGGTTCAAATACCAACTAAAGGAAGAAAGAGAATTAGGGTATCTCCTACTTACATAGTAATGGAATTGGTCACAGTTATATAACTAGTAAACAACTCAGGAACATCAAGAATTTACTATATCCTTGGTTGAACACAGGAAATTTAAGGTACCTAAGCACAAAAAAGCATAAAAACCCAACCAAACCAATCAACCAACCAAACAACAACAAAAAAAACACTAAATAAAAAAACTCACAAACAATATCCCCTAACAAACAAGTGTTCTAAGCTGCTACAATGAGAAATATGCTTCAAGATATGTCTAAGCTCAAAAGTGTGTGAGCCAGTTTGACTCCAATACACTCTGCCCCACTTATCACCTGCAGAGAAAAGTAATCTACTCTTCATTTCACCAAATGAGCATACTGCTACTTTACTACTCTTTTTCATGAATCTAGCACATGAAAATACATTACAGAGGAGGAACAAGGTGTAAATCTTTCTTTAAATATGGGCTGATCTAAATAATGATACAGAATGTGACCTGAATGTAAAAGCCCATGTTTGCTTGCAACAATATACCCAGAATTATATTTCTATCCACCTTGGTGTTGTGAAATTGTAGAAGTCATTCAAAGTCCTACTGTTCTTTATTTCTCCATTTATAATGATGGTCGTTAACCTTGCAGAGATTTACCACTTGCTGCCTTACCACTTACTACCTATATTTTGAGCCTCCTCAGGTTTTTTGTCTCCCAAATATTTCCACCTCAAATTTGTGTTAGAATGTGATTTTAGATGTAACTGGCAGCAAATTAAATATTGTGACCTAACTTAGTCTAGGAACAGCTGCAGGAGTTCTTGTGACTCAAACCAATGGCAGAATTTTCTCCTCTACTCAGGGATGGAAAGTTGTCACTTGCTTTTGTCCTGTGAAAGCACTGAATATCCCTGTCTGGCCACTGTAGTGAAAGCCAATTAATAATCATCAATATAGGAATCTATCATTTTTTTTCATCTGTTTTTCTGGGAAACACTGGCAGAAGAGAACACACAATAGATGAACAGATCTAATTGGACATAAGTTCAAGTAGTCTTAAGGGAAATTCCATACAAAGCTTGATGCAAATTTCCATCAATTTAGAAGCAATAATTTTATTCCAAAATGCAAAACCAATACATAAATCTGGAATTCAGAACTTCTCTTCTGGCAGTTAGATGAATTGATTTGTCCTGTGTTTTATGTTCGCCCAAGACAATCCTGGGCAGTTCACACTACTGTGTATGCAATGAAAAAAAGTGGACTGGAAGTGTAAGAAAATGTTATCTACATTGGAAGTTTTGAAGATTATGCTGACTACTAATCCTTTGTCATTTAGTTCCCCAATAACTAATAGCAGTGATAGAATCTTAAACATATGTGAGAAGTAATTCCCTTCAGGAAGAAAAGGGAGACTTACTTTTGTGAAAGAGAATTTTTCTTCTGAGTGTGTCCACATATTCCAGCATTAGAGGAGAAATGTAGGTAACTAAGCTTTCTGAAATTCTGAAAAGTAAAAATGATAGCAATTTGATAGCAATTTCATAGTAATCGATAAGCCAGAGAGGAAGACCATATTAAAAAAACAACAACAAAACAACCAAACAAAAAAACCCTGAAAAAAAAAAAATCAAAACCCACAAAACCCCCACAAAACAAAACAATAACATAAAAAAGTGAAAAAAAAAAAAACAATCTGTGTGAGACATCTCCAAATAGTACTTGAAATAAAATAAACCATAGTTGGTTGCGCCTATGTTTATGGATGTAAAAAATGCAAACATTTTCAAAAGTATCATCAATATCTCCAGTAAAATTAAGGAAGATATCTAATGAACTTTTACTTACTTTACATGGAAATGATGCAAAATTGTGGTTTGATATGGTTTCAGCTGAGGCTGATAAGGCTATTTCAAATCTAACACTGTAGGTCAAAGATATTGCGAAACAGCAAACCAGGCTCTTAAAAATGGAAAATAGTAGCAAAAATTCATGCAAAATTAAACTTCCAAAGTTTCAACACCTCAGAAAACAGTAGTACAACAAAACTGATTAATCTTCAGCACAAACTGAACATATATCCTTCATATATATACAGGTGTACTTTGACATTACATAATACATACAGAGAGTTGAGGATGGACTTCTGTGTGATTGGCTCTATTTCTCCTCGAGTAGTCAACACAAAACCAGGGCTCTACTCAGGCATTAGTACTTCCATGTGAACAGTGACTTACTAATTAAATTAAACTCAAGGATACCCTCATGAAATGTTATGTTTTTTAACATACTAAAGCTGTGCTGGTGAATTAAGAGATTGGTTCTGTCATCTTATGGCACTCCACTGCTCGTTGTAGACATAGCTTCAAGAACCTGTTTTCCAGAAGCTCTGATGGGCACTGAGGCTCAGATCACAGGAGGCTGTTATTTTCCAAAGACCTCCCAAACCATAGGAAACACAAGGCTAAATTTCAACTCTTGCTTATGAAAAATGCTTGAGAGGTGGTTGACTGCCTAAGATACAAATAGGACAAAAAAAGACTGTAGACTCTGAGGCAGCTGCTTAGTTTACAGATCAGTGTATTTTTCATCTGTGGAAAATAAAATGGACTAAATTAAGAAATCAACATTTGCTTTTTCCTGCTTGCTGCCCAAAATATCATGCATTTTTACACAAATTTTGTCAGATAAGTATTACTGAAAGCAAGGGATTATGATCATTTGGACATACAATGAATAATTTTTTGATCAGTTAGGGTTTACTAGTGATTTATTAACTTATGCTGGCTTTATTTTATACTTAGACACTCTAAAATGAATCTCATTAACAGAATGAAATTGACATTTAGCTATTTGGTCCACACGATACGAGCCATGAAATATGGTTCAGCAATTACGACACTAAGATCACAATTAATTATCCATTTTGTTTTCTACGTTTTCCTGACATGTAGGTAAACCACACATTTGATGAAATCACAAAGATCTTGATGGAATGAACTACTCGTTCGTGCTGTTACACAGCATTTGTCTACAAAAGGCTAAGTATTTAATGGATAGTCAGTCTTTTGGAAGTATGTCAGTGACAGGATACAAAAGAAAGTACAGGGGCAATTACATTTCACAGGAAGAAGGAGAGCCTGAGGGAGACGGGAGTGCTCAGCCTAGAGAAGAGGAGGTTGTTTGGTCTCTTCTCCCAGGCACCCAGTCACAGAACAAGAGGACACAGTCTCAAACTGCACCAGGGCAGGTTTAGGCTGGAGGTTAGGAAGAAATTCTTCAAGGAAAGTGTGATTGCCCATTAGAATGGGCTGCCTGGGGAGGTGGTGGAGTCACCATCCCGGGAGGTGTTTAAAAGGAAACTGGATGAGGCACTTAGTGCCATGGTTTAGTTAATTAGAAGGGTTAGGTGATAGGTTGGACTCGATGATCCTAGAGGTCTTTTCCAACCTGGTTGATTCTGTGATTCCAGTGGCTAAGAGGTCAAAATAAGAGAATATCTGAACTAGACATCGAGTGTAACTAATAAGAGTAGAAATAATATATTCATTTATACTATCACTCCTCTTCCAGGTTACTGTCTTTGAAGGTTAACCCAGTTGTAATCCAGCCTTACCTAGTGTTCTTTGACATGTCTTTTAGCTTTCATTACATTAATTAGAAAATAATGTTAGAAATGGCAGGGAAACGAGTCATTGATTTAGCTAATTCAAGGTCATATTGATAGATTTTTATTTGTATTACCATGCTTACAGTTCCAAGGATACTATTAAGTACTGTCACAACTGTACCTCTGCATAAAAAATGAATTTGTGCACTCTTTGTTTTTGAGACATTTGGATTTTGATTTTAAGCTGCACTTTACCTTTAACTCTGAAAATAGTGAAAGTAAAGCTCTGATTTAAGCACTCTATGGCTTAAATTTCCAGTCAAAATGGAAATTTCTATTTCTCATTACTTGTCCTTTATTATAATGGAAACCAGAATAGTAGAATATGATCAAATATGACAGAACAGAAAAAGGGAAAAAAATCTTTTTAAATGTCTGGCTTTGGATTTGCAATGTTGTTACATAAAATTTGCAGCTTTCACCCTACCAAATAAAAATAAATTCTTGAGTTCGTGAGAGAAAAAAAAAAACTGTTCTTTAAGGCATTGTCAGAAAAAAAAACAAACCACCTTTAATAGATTTAAACTTCAGTTGCTCTTCAAAAGGATCACTGGAAGGGTAAAAGTGCACCTTCTAGTCATACAAGCCATTGTACTAGAAGACAGTTTTATTAGGGGTGTTATACTACTGAAAATGTAGCATTTTAGGGTAGACAGCATTTCTCAAATTAAGCCAGTAAACAGACACCTGATATGACATTAGGAGATATTAATTAGTTCCCAAAACAACAGACAAGATACTGTTTATGACAGTGACTTACAATATTAACAGCTTCTTTCATCACTTTAAAGCTGAAATTGTTTTAGTTGTATTTCACCTAAATTTTCCCTGCATATTCAGTATTGCTTTGTACTTACTGCATGTGCTCTAACCTAAATCCTTTGTAAGATAAAGAAACACCCACTTGTTTCAGAGGAACAGGCATTTAAAACATGTGACATGAATTGGAGGGAGGTTCTGATTTGTACAGAGAATGAACATTATGAATAAAAAGGTTATCAATATATATGTAATATATGACCCCTAGTCTGGGCACCTACTGATTTTCATATGGAAAAAAAACATACAGAACAAAAATCAAGGAATGCTTTGCCTAAAAATACTTCAGTGCTGTTTTCCCCAGTATTACATTGTCAAATCTGGTTTGTATCATAATGTTTCTCTTCAATACTTTACAGCTTTCAAATTATGCCATTAGTTGTTAAAAAAGCTCTTTAAATGAAAAAAGTCCACGAGATTCTGCTGAGTATTTATTCTTATTTACATTGTACATATTTCAAAAAGAGGAAATGTATTCCAGAGACCTATTCAAATTGTCTCGAGCTGTGTATTTCTCTAGCTAAACCAAAACACATTTCAAGTAAATGAGTGAAAAAAATCATTAAATAGTCTAACACAAACAAGGTTCTAACCAAGTTCTGCTAACCTTGTCAGGGAAAGAAAGGTTAAGGGGAAAGAAAAGTATAGGAAGTCTGTCAAGTGACATAATTTACACTTTTGCCTCGGTTCTAGTTTAAATTTCCCAGAGTTAATAGAACCAATAACAATTTATAGGATGGCTTTCCCTCTTCCCCCTTTTTTCCAAAGAAAAGGAATTAGATGTAGAGCACACACAAATAAATAGTCTCACTTTAATTTGGAAGTTAAAAGAGAGAATTTTAACAACAAATAAAAGGTACTTGAGGTAGGGGAGTTACAAAAGGTATAGGGAAGGGAAAACAAGATACAAAATCTGTAAACACAACCAGATTGATGGCAATGAGTTTGCCCCCCTGTGGACTGATGGCCACGTGGTAAAACAAAGAGGAACACGAAGGTAATGGTGGCAAGCAGGGAGGTAGGGTGAGAGAGAGAAACCTGAAGTTCCTCTGTTTTTATAGGGGGCTAGACAGGAAGTGGGAGTGGGTTAACCACCACACCTGGTAGTGTTCAGACTCACCCCTGGGGAGGAGTCATGGTCAAGACCGCTTCCCCAGGAGGGTTAACTCTTTACAACTTTACATAAAAGAGAAAGCAAAGTCATGCTGCAAAAAAACCAGAACCTGAGTTTGGTCCTTGGGCACAAGCTTGTAAATAACACCTATATGAGAACCACACATAGGAAGAAGTTACAGCAAATTTACTTGTGTGCTTGCTTGTTCCAAATACAGAGCAAATGTTTTGCGAAGCCTGGCAAACTACTAAACCAGAGTAGATATTTGTTTAGAAAGTGAATTCACCTATGGAAAATTGAAATATCACTGTTATTTAGAAGCTCTATACACGTGACAGAGAACCATGAGTCTTTTATGGCAAGGACTATATATGCAACTTTTCACACCACGTATTTACAAAAGGAAGCAGTGCTCAGAGATATGGGATTTACTTAAATCCCTGTTTCTGAAGGGAATTTACTAAAGAGAAACAGACAGACTTCTTGCTATGCTTATAATTAGTAGATATAGAGAAATATTTTATTGATAAATTCTGAAAACTAAAATAAGAACATGGCTTTGAGATTTTACTTTCACTGTATGTGCTCTTGATGAGGAGAAATGTTGAGCTACAACAAAATCCAACATTCAGCTTAACATTAAATCCTTTACAAAAATAGCTTATATAGATTAATAGATTGAAAACAAAACAAACAAAACAACAAAAGCAAAATCCACAAACCAGTTATTGAAAGTCCAGCATTATTATGGAGTGCTTATAATGCCAATATTACTTTGCTATAGAACTGATGCCTGTAACCATCAATCATATTTATCCTTTTTTCAAGTATACATCACATCCATAAAATCTGTTAATCATGCATAAACCTGTCATAATTGGACCTTCTATTTGCACCGCAGCTGAATTAAATTAGTGATTTCCACCTCAAGTAATATGTTTCTGGTGTGCAGACATTTCAGCTTAGTCTTGTTCTGCATGCTTTTATTCAGATACATACTTAAATACTTGGACTATAAGGGGTTTATAAATAACTGTATGTACCATTGCTTTCATAGATTTTTCAGAAGAAAAAAAAATCTAGGAAAATATAACTCCTCCAAAACAAATACTCCAAAACTGTGTTTTAAATTACAATCATTTGCCACTGTCTCCTCTGCTTTACAAGGAAATACTCTTTAGCTATTGGATTACTTTTTTGTCAGCGGTCAAAGATGTGATGCTGGAAATGATTTTGTAAAGAACACTCTGAGGTAGTTCCCTGTTTTGATTTGTTCATTTCATATGTGTTTTTTCTGGATAATGTTGTTTAGAGAGACAGACAAGAAAACAAAAGCAAAGCAAAACTAAAAATGGTCACCTCCCTGGGACTGAAATACTTTGTGTTGTTATTTGCAGTGCATGCCAAGACATTCATGGGCACCAGAGCCAACCTGGCGAGATAATTAAGTATATAAATGTGTGTGTTTAAAACAGCCTTATAAGGAGCATTGGAAATCTTCAAGATGAGCGAATATCTTATAACTTCTTCCGCAGGTGCGAGGATAGCTACAAGCCATGGACTTTCTGTCCTGCTTCTTGTTTGTGGCTTTGTGAAGGGTGCTTTGCTTTAATCTAAAAGTGCTGACATTTTCCAATATCACTTTCTCTTCTTAAAGCAAAGAGCAATTCGCCTGTAAAATCCATGGAGAGGACAGCAAAGTTGACCCTAACCTCCAACCACCACTCTGCACCCAATGTACTCTAAATCTCTACACAAGGAGCACCTTCTTCAGGAAGTACAAACAAAAATATTACAATAAATAATGTAATACAAAAAGAAGAGGATGCCACATGTTTTCCTTATACATCTTATTTTCTTTGGTGTCTTGCTGATCTTTTATTTGAAGAGAACTGGTGTGATGTAACTGAAAGTTTTGTAACAGCAAAACCTACTTTTCTTTTCTTTCGGCAAAGGGAAGCCTCATCCTTGACATCTCAGAGTATGATAGAATTAACCATGGATGACGTTTAGTTTCCTGTGCTGAAAGAACCATTCCAGCATGGAAGCAAACAGAGACCAAATAATGAAACAAAACATTGTGATTTAACATCAACACAAGTGAAATACTCCACAAGCTTTATCAAAAAAGACTTTTTTTTTTTTTCCTTTTTTTTTTTTTTTTTTTATGAGGAATAAGGAGGAGAAAAAAGGTTCTACAAAGCAGCTAAACAGACTTGCTTCCGGAAAACAAAAGAAGATATTTTTCTTATCATTTATATGGGAGGCTTTTTAATTTTCCCCTGTGTTTTTTTTTCTGTCTCATTTTGTTTGCTTCTTGTTCACTGATGACACAGATTTAAGCCAACCTCTGGTGTTCATCTGTAGGTTTAGATAGCTACACTTTGTGTGTGTGCATTCTATATTTGAGTGTATTTTCTCTAATTTTGCAGCTCCTGTGTATGCAAAATTAAATTAATTCTGTAAACTACTTATAATCTGTGTGATATAACTTCAGAGTAGACATACTTCGGTCCTCATGAAAGACGAAACACCACACTTTAGTTTGTAATTCAGTGCTGTGTGGATTTTGTAACACATTGCTTCAGTTCCACTGGCTTAACTCCATTCAGCCCTCTGTTTATTCTGCAAATGCACATTAAAAATTGTTATGGTCTCTAGACAATTAATTATTTTGTCTATGCTGTGCTGGAATTCAGACACTGAAAGCTCTTTTAATTTGTAATGCTTATAGCAGATGATGTGATTTGAAGATTAGAGACTGTAAAATGCTGATTTGCAGTCAAATACTACATATAAAGGAAGGTTAGAAGGGGAGAAAGCAGACAAATGGCTTTAAGCATGTTCTTTTTGTAAAGAGTTTTAGGGAAATGGATTTATTATGATGATAAACTATATTTGCATCACAGCTCCTTCTACATGGCCAAAGAATTCTTTCTTTGGTTTTGGTTTGGGGTTTTTTTTTTGTTTTTGTTTTTTTTTTGGGGGGGGGGTTTAACTAAATTGTCATTACTCACTAATTAAAATACTTTATGTTGGTGAACTGAACATGAGAACTTTGCTGTTGAAGTAATATGCATTATATGAATTACATTAATTAATGCAGGAATGAAAAATTGCTACCATTTGCATCTGCAATCAGGAAGGTTGTTTTCTTTTTCCCCCTCCTTCCACTGATGCTGAACAATTTGCACCCTTTCATTTATCATCACATAGACAAGTATACTACATGCTCATTATGATCTATTTACAGCAGCATTAAGTAGCTGCAGTGTGGTCAGCTGTGTGATTTCTCCTCATTTTGTAAGTAATGAGAAGGAAGTAAAAAATTCTGCCTAATATCTCATGAGTCCATAGCCTACCAGCCTAATAGTTCATTTCAAAAAGCCCATAATTCTGAAGTATTTTCTCAATTATTTCAATGCAGAAAAAGCAAATAGTAGCATTGACTCACCAATGCTTTGAAGGAGGACTTGTGCAAATTCCATTTCCTTTCATTATATATTCTGTACTATAAGCTTGACTGGGAATAGTAATTTTTCTTTGATTTTAAAAAAGTCTTAGCAATAAAAAAAACCAGTGGGACTTTGTCTAATGCAGACAAACCAGGCATAAGCATAATGAGAAAAAGGGAAAAGTTGTTTTATTTAACACAAAATTAAGGATTCACTGGGACTATTTCGTATTGAACGGGTTTTGTCCCTAATAATACAAGTCTAGCATCCAGCTGGCAAAGAAAATAGAAATAATCCCCACTAAGATGTTCTGAATAAAACCCAATATTGTGGGTTGAAGAAGAAGTAAATGAAAAATAATTAAGAGCTTTTTGGAGTCTCATCTTCTCAACACACCTGGAAACAAACCTTCTGTGCTCTGGAGAAAAGACTGCACTTTCTCTGTGAAATAGATGCTGTGCTAATCTGCCTTGTGGAGCTCAGAAACCTCAGTTTCCATTGGTCTTAACCAAAATGAAAAGGGTAACATCACATGCTTCTCATATGTTTACTGTAGACATATATCTTGGATGAATAGTCTCTGTACACAGTCATATAGACATTCTGCAGTGACACCAGTGATTTTTCAGCAGTTTAGCCTCACATTGTTAAAATTAGCCTCTCATTACTATTTTAAATTGACACCCTGTTTTTATTTATGCTGTTACATGCTTAGATATAAATCACTAGGAAGTAAGATTTAAAACCCAACTGAAATTAAATGCAGAATTCTAGACCACTCAGTCTATTGTGATACAATTCAGAAGACAGCATCAAGGAAAATGCTGTAATCTGGGATCTGCTGTTATTCTTCAACAATGTTAACAAAAAAAGGACAAAAGAAATATGTAGGACTTTTAAAAAGCATTTACATCTTGCATGAGATACTAAGGAGATATGGTAGCTGTCCTCCTTCCCCTGTCACCAGGATAAGAAACACATATTTTTCTAATGAGACTTGTCCAGACTTTCCCATTGCAGATCCAGAGTTTATATTTATCATTTCTGCCAATCTGCGTGGACGCAGCATAAAAATCTCCTACCAGGAGCAAATGCTGTATTTGTAAATTTTATGGTGTATCTTAACAGCTGTTTTTTAAATCATGAATTTACTTGAAGCTCCAAGAAATTCTCAGTCTGCAAGTTAAGCTCTAGTCCCCCCATTTTTTCTAGGAATTAATTAAAGAATAATATTTGATAGAAGAATGGAACTACTGTTGTTCTCTGCACTGGATCAGTTGTATTTTGTATTTAAACCTGGCTTAATTATATCCTGAAAAGATCCTTTGTGCTATGTTTCTAAACGAGCAACTTATATGTAGCAGAGCCCAACACTTCTCAAAATCCTATGTCCTTAACTGTTCTTCAAAAATAGTCTTGTTTTGAGGTGGTCATTTGCTTGACTCCTACTCCTCACTTGGTGTCCCCAAGGCGTCGTTGTGTCTGTGACTTTGTCATCAGATTGCTCCAGCAGGTTTGGGCTTTAACAGAAGAGTAAACATGGGTGAGTACACAACATGTTTGTATTTTGAAGTATATGCCATTTAAATACAACTCACACACCGTGAGACGTTATGTCATATGAATTTGAAAGAAACATATTCTAATTCCATTAACTGTCCATAACAGCTTTGGTATTACATGAAAAAAAAACAAAATCTGTAGCATTTTTGTAGCATTCTCAAAGATTAGTGCTGCTGCAGAGCCTGTCCTGTGAGTTATTCTCCTTTCCAATGGTTACCAATACTCTTTTAATCTCTGGAACATCATGCATATAAGTTGCTGCATAATATTCGAACTTTCCTAAAGGCCTTTTGTGGATTCTTCAGCAAAATACATTGACCAGAAATGAGGTTCAGGCCATAGATATGTTTTTAAAATGTTGTCAGAGTAATTGCAGATTGACCCAGTTCCTCAGAACTCCTGCCAAGAAAGGCACTAAAATTATAAACAGTAAACACTGTATCTATTGCAGCATTACATGAAGGCAAATATCAGAAGGAAGTATAAACACATGAGGCATCATAGCAAAAGTAATGACACTTCTTGGCAATTCATGTCTGCACATCGAATGCAGTGCTGCTGTGCTGCTGTGCTGCTGTGCTTTAGGATCAGACACACCCTAGAATAATTTTTTTCACATTTATTCTTTAGAGCATTTTTGTTTTATTCAGTGAAGACAAGAAAACAGTGGTCACTGCAAAAATACGAATGTCTACCTTAAACTTTTCATTGTAAAACATTTAACTTCTAGTGATGCCTTCACTGATGTCATAACATATTTCACCATTAAAACAAACAAACAAACAAAAGAACAGCAATGACATCAAAATTGCCCTGTCAGAGAAGAAAAAAACTTTTCAAACATTTGGGAGGAGGACAATAGCAAAGAAGAAATTCATTTTTTTATTGGTAAATGTCAGATCTTGTTTATAGAGCTAAAAGCATTAGGAGTCAACAATTGAATCAACATACTTTGCAAGATGAAATTTTAAAGGTTAATCTTCCAAGATTAGTTTGGCTAAACAGTACAAAGCACAATGTAAATTGCTTAATGCATCTTAACAGAAATAGCTTCAGGCTTTTGTTATGAGCTTTTCGTATACTGAGTTATTTGATTTCACAGCCTTAAAATTTGTAGACACATTTGCTTATTTGAAAGGTTATTCATAGCTTTCATAGTGATCTTCACCTAGACAATGTAGGAAGACAATAGCAAAGAAGAAACTTAAATTAGTTGATTAGTCTCTAATAATGCATGGTGATCAGTTGATGAGAGTCACTTCCAAAAATAAAAAGAAATATTCTTTCTTGAGACTTAATAGCAATTTTATTTAATTTTCTCTTTATGCTATTTTTTCTGGCCAATGTTTCTGCATTAAAAAAAAAACAAAAAAAAACCAAAACACCACCAAAAAAACCCTGCCAGTACTGTGTTTTTTACTACTCCTAACAAGGTGACAGAGACCAAATATTGCTGTCTCTGTTCCTAAAAAAACCTGATGCTACAAAGAAACTCTTTGCTAAATTTAAACATTTACAGTGCCCTATTTGCATCAAACTATCTTTTCTCCCGGCTTTATGGGGAAGGAGCAACAGAGAAAGTGTTTTGGTTTTCAGCTTGACTTCCCGACTCCAAGAGTATTCTCAGACAATTTTCATCCTACAGCTAAGGACAGGAGTCTGCTGTGAGCTTCACAAATACAGCAATTTTCTCTCTAACTGCCAGTGATATATTACTTGGAGTAAAACTTACAACTCAAGAATACCTTTTTCCATATAGTTACAAATGTTACAAGGAATGGCAACTATTAAGTTAAATTTCTACTTACTGGAAAAGTAAGTTGAAATAAACATATTCTAATTCCATTAATTGTCCATAACAGCTTTGATATTACATGAAAACATCCTGTTCTGGGGTAGGGTGTTCTAAAACCTCCTTTACATTAACGTTGCATCATAGAAAGAGGTCTGATGTGTACATGGGACTATTTACAGTGAGAGCTCATAAGGAACCCAAAATCTACAGAGCAGACTATTAATTTCTTTCCTCTTTTTAAATATCACAAACTTGAAAAACAATAAGGAAGACTGAGTTTGACAACTAGCTGCTTAAAATCAGCTATTTAATGTTGCTTTTGAAGAAGCAAGGACTCCATCTTTATTAAAAAGACTTGGCATGGTTATGACCACTCAAATGACATGTGGTTTGTATTTTGAAGTAAATTTATACGTAGTCCGTATGAAACCCTTGTGTATAAAATTTAGACCAAAGCAGACGGTAAGGTTTTTGCATTACTCCTGGTAGCAGGTTATGTTAATTGCCGATGATCGTTTTCAATGTCAAATTGACAGAGCTCTCAAATAATTGGCAACTACTTCTCTTTAAAAAAGAGGTGCCAAATTTTCTTACCAACTTCAATTTTTGGACTTTAACCAACACTCATTTAGGTTTCAAAAATGTTGCTTATTCATCATAACAAAAAAGTAGGAATTAATACTTAATTAAAAATAGATGTTAAGCTCAATGTTTTTTTCTTAGGTGAGTCAGGTACAAGGCACGTTTTGTCTGTATGTGGCCTCTCTCAACAGGGCTAAGCACTGACAAGAAAGACAGGAAATCTTTATCCTAGTTGTATGCAATACTACTGATGACCTACTGAGTTTACACAGGGGCACTGTGAACATGGGCAGGTTACCTGGCACTGCCTGGGTTCTAGAAATGCTACATTGGGCTAGTTTGGAATGTACCAGAGATCGCATCATACATCACAGGAGGAGTTGTTAGGTATAGGCTGCTCCTGCATCCAAATGAGATTTGTCTAATTACAAAGGTTGTTTCCACCCTAAGGCTCCTAACCCAGAGGACAAATAAATCCGAATACTGAAAAATAAGGAATATTGACCAAAATTCCTTAGAAGGCATCCTCATTTTCTGTGTTTGTGATCAACACTTCTAATATGGAAATTCAAGAAAACTGCTCTTCTCAGCTACAGCCTCCACAGATGGAACTGGAGAATAGTTTGACCTGAAATTTGCAGCTTAAATTTAAGGCTTTTACTTCCAAAAGTCATATCAATATTTAAAGAAAATACAAGCAAATAAAGAGAAATGAAGGAAGCACACTGAGCTGAGTTTGTCACACTAAACAATAGGAAAGATAAAATATCAAGCGTATCTATTACTAAAATACATATATTAGACATGTTATATTTTCACTGATTGATCATTATGAACTTTAAGGAGACATCTGGGGACCTCTGCACTATTATTAATTTATTTAACAAAATAGTTACCTTAAAGTTGTTTGTATTTTGGTAGCTTAAATGTTATATACTATGGTCAACTATAAAGTTAAATAATATAGTTATCTAAGATATTTGTCATGAGGATGTACACAGGATTATAGACACACCTGCTAATGGCAATACAGTTCTTTTTCTCAGCAGATGAGTGAAGCAGATGGAGGACTTGTGTTTTCCTCACACTTTTCCTGCTGACCAGTAGTTGCTACCAGTAATATTGATGTCTACCCTGGATATATATAGACACAGGGATTTTTTTTTAAGTGACTTTTCCTTCCTCATCAAACAAAGCTTTTTTTAGACCTTAGAAATATGCAGCACATAAAAAACACAGGCATTTATATAGAAGAAAGTGGTCCTTCAAATATTTTCACTGAACAAATAAAATGAGCCTAAATATTTTCTGAAAAGAAGAAAGACATTGTGTTATAATGTAAGATGAGAATGTGGCAAATACGTCCTGACAGAAACACAAAAGACTTAGAGACATCTGAGGAAAGACTGAGGCTTGCTAGAAGTTGATAAAGATCATCTTGCCACCTCCAAGTCAATAACCAGTGTCTCCATGTCCAGGCTTTTGCCTTGCTTTTGTGTCATTGTGTGAGCTCAGCCCATCAACTAATTAGAAGTGACCACAGCACACACTCAACTTAGACAATAAATGGAGTCCCCCTACAGAGCTACTTTGAGTTGATTGTCCTCAAAGGAAGTGGTCTTGTAGGTGCCTTGCAGGTCTTCTCTGCCTTAGAATGGGATGCCATCTAAGTATATTTCCAGGGATTGAATGAGTCCTCACCTCACTTTTGGTGAGTGCATATTTTGGGTACCCTTGAGGAGGTGGTGGAGTTGCCATCTCTGGAGGTCTCTAAGAAAAGATTGGATGAGGCACTTGGTGGCATGGTTTAGCTGACATCATAATGTTGGGTCATAGACTGGGCTTGATCTCAGAGGTCTTTTCTAGTCTCAATGATTCTGTGATTCTGTGAGTGAAAGGTTTCCCCTTCATGACTGATTGCAAGCACATTTTAGTTCATTTTTCTATGAAGAATATTCCTTAAACCTTAAGGATAAAGCTTAATTGGTTGTGTAGCAGTACATTCCTGAACAACATCTGAACTTGTAATTCAATTATGTTGAAAGGACTGCCAAGTAATTTTGTTCAAAATAAATCCACATTTTGAGGTAGCTGTTCTTGTCTTTTTGTGGGTGTCTCTGTAGCAACAAGTCATATATGAGATAGTTCAGAAGGATTTGTCATTGCATGTGCAACAATGCAGGCTCTACTTGACACATTCTCATTGCAAAATTCTGAAATACTCCATTTATCCTCATTTTATTGTGGTTTTCTGTGTTGTTTTCAGTATTCTATTTCAGCATTCTATTTCAGCAATTCAAGCTACTAAATCCTACAACATTCTTGAAGTGGATGAGAAGCAATTGCACAATCTGTATCACCAGGTTGGTTTTGAGGGCTTTAACTTCCTAGCTGTAGGATGGTAGGAAGCACCTGGAGCACCTCTCTCATGAAGACAGGCTGGGAGAGTCGTAGTTGTTCAGCTTGTAGAAGAGGAGTCTCTGGGGAGATCTTATAGCAGCATTTCAATATGTAAAGGGGACCTACGAGAAATCTAGGGAGGGATTATTTACAAGGGTATGTAGAGATGAGAGGCAATGGTCTTAAACTAGACCAAAGTAGATCAGGTTAGATAACCTAACATCAGAGGCTGGGAGGGACCTAAAAGATCATCTAGTCCAACCATCCTGCAGAGCAGGATCACCTGTACCAGATCACACAGGAACATAGCCAGGCAGATTTTGGGCATCTCCAGAGAGGGAGACTCCACAGTCCCACTAGGCAGCCTGTTCCAGTGTTCTGTCACCCCCACAGTAAAATAATTCCTCCTCCTATGTCTCAACTTTGGGCAACACTCATTGCCCCTTGACCCAACATTGCAATATTGAAATGTTAGGATGAAGTTCCTAACAGTTCACAACAACAGTAATGAAATAACTGGAACTTGTGGCCCAGAGAACTGGTGGAGGCCTCACCTCTGGAGACATTCAAGGTCAAACTTGATGGGGTCCTCACCAACCTGATCTAGTTAAAGATGTCCCTTGATCACTGCAGGGGAGTTGAACAAGATAACTTTTGAGAGTGCCTTTCAACCCGATATATTCTATAATCCTAAGAATCAGATAAAGTGACAGGAATGTTTTAAAAGTCACAGCTGTCTCTGGTCATCAAAACCAAGCAAACAACAACAAAATCATCTGGAGGGCTTTAGAAGTAATGTCATTCAGGAAACTGGCACAAGAACTGCTGCTGAGCCAGCATGCAGAGCACCCACCTGGTGAAAGCTATTTCAATGGTAGAGCACAACACCTGGAAGGCAGGATGAGTATGCTGTTCTCACCTGCTGTTGAAGGTTCTTCCAGTGACCTATATTCCAGTATTAGCATGGGTATGGATTTTAAAGATTCATTACATAGTCAGGGTCTTAATAAATTTGAACCTAGCAATGGAATGGTTTGTTTCTGTCCTAACTGTAGATATTCCAGAGAACAGTGTTCATATAACAGAACCAATGAAAACACTATTGTGGCAGTTAATGGGTAAACAAGCAGCAAACAGAACATGTATTAAAGAAAGTACATAATAAAATGACATGACACATATTTCTGCTATATGTTGCCAAGGATTATTACATACAGGTTTGGACTCATTAACAGTTGACTGCACTGATACCAGAATATGGCAGTGAAATAGAGCTCTGCCTCAAAATGGAGCTGTGATGGATGAAGACATGGTATACTGAGAACTAGCTACAAGGAAGATAGATATCAAAATTCTGAGTGAAACTGGACACTTATAAAGACAAAATCCATAGATTGAGTAGAAGGGGAATTTTAAAAGGCTTGTGTGGGTGTGAGGGTCAGCAGAACCAGGGAACAGATTGTCCCTCTGTACTCAGCTTTTGTGAGGTCACATTTTGAACACTGTGTGCAATTTTGGGTGTCTCACTAAAAAATAAAGACACTAACACATGCTGGAGTGTGTCCAAAGAAGGGAAACAAGACTGGTGAAGGATCTAGAAGTCAGGTCTTAAAGAGTAGTGGCTGAGGGAATATAGGGGGTGGTTTAGTCTGGAGGAAACGAGACTGAGGGGAGACCTTATTGCTCTCTACAGCTATATGAAAGAAGATTCTAGTAGGGTGGAAATCACTCTTTTCCCAAAGAGTAAGCAATACTACAAGAGGAAACAACCTCAAGATACACAAGGGGAGGTTTATGTTGGATTTTAGGAAAAAAATATTCAAGGAAAGGGTTATCGAAAAGTGGAACAGGCTTGCCAGTGGTATGATTGAGTCACCATCCATGGTGGTATTTAAAAGGTCAATGTGGCACTTAGGGACATGGCTTAGTGATAGACTTGGAAGTATTAGATTTACAGTTGGACTCAGTAATCCTCAAGGTCTTTTCCAACCCAGCCAATTCTATGATTCTATGATCGTACAAATGCAAATCTTAATGTTCAGGACTAAGGATAACAAACATTTACTGGTAGTGAGGAATAAAATAAACTTTAGTCATATTATTCCATGACCACATTATTCTTTTACCTACCTTTGAGAAACATTTAGATATGACTACCACTGTACAATAAATACTGAGCCAGGTCAGCCTCGTTACTCATTGCAGAAATGAACAATTCAGAGATATCAGAGATTTTTTTTTTTTTCTGACTGGGAAGATGAATAGGATGATGGCTGCAGCTAAAACTGTAACTCTATAGCATGTCCTTTAAAAATTCCCCAACATAAAGACTTGTTTCAAGACTGCATCCAGTTCTGGAGCCCCCATTAAAAGAAGGATGTGGATGTGCTGGAGCGTGTCCAGAGAAGGGCCACAGAGATGCTCAGAGGGCTGCAGCACCTCTGCTATGAGGATAGACTGAAAGAGTTGGGGCTGTGCAGTCTGGAGAAGAGGAGGCTCCCAGGTGACCTTATTGTGGCCTTCCAGTATCTGAAGGGGGGCTACAAAAACGCTGGGGAGGGACTTTTTAAGCTCTCAGGGAGTGGCAGGACTGGGGGGAATGAAGCGAAGCTGGAGATGGGTAGGTTCAGGCTGGATGTGAGGAGGAAGTTCTTCACCATGACAGTGGTGAGAGCCTGGAATGTGTTGCCCAGGGAGGTGATTGAGGCCCTATCCCTGCAGGTGTTTAAGGCCAGGCTGGCTGAGGCTGTGGGCAGTCTGCTCTAGGGTAGGGTGTCCCTGCCCATGGCAGGGGGGTTAGAACTAGATGATCCTTGTGGTCCCTTCCAACCCTGATTGATTCTATGATTCTATGAGTCTAAGACATTCAGGTTTTTGCATTATAACTCCTGCACCCCAAAAGGTATCTTTTGAAGAGCATTTTGGAAATGGACACTTTTATTCATAGTCTTCTCTGAGTACTTTTGAAGCTCCAAGAGGAAGATTTTGGTAGTTTATGACCTTTAAGTAATTAATTTACAACCATCAATCCTCAGTGGGTAAAAAAGCTGGATGTGGTAGTTACTTCAGTACGTCACAAGTAGAGAGCTAACACTAGCGCTTTGAGACAGCTTAACTGAAACTTTAAGTTTCTAAGAAAGCAGTCCAACCCAAACTCAGATGTTTTCCTCTTCTTCAAAGAACCTACTGTCTGTTGAAACTGCTTGTAAAATTGTGCAGTAAGATGATTTGTTTGTCCAGATTACAGACAACAGGCATCAAGAAGAAAACGAAGCAACATTTTAAATTATATTCTACTTTTTGTCAGCCTGTTTGGAGACTCCTGTTTAGAATTTATCCAGATATTATTTCTGTGTTGTAAAAGGTCAGATTATTTAAAATGTCACCAGCATAGCATTCACTAAAATTAACAACAAACTCAATTCTGAAAAAAAAAGAAGGAAAGGAGATGTGGGAAAGCTGAAACTGCTGTTGCTAATAGTAAGCACAAAGCACAGCACTACACTTCCAGAGTACGCTTTTTCCTTACCGTCTCTTTTGCAAAGAACATTTTTATTACATGCAAAGACATTACCTCCCTTACTCAGGTGTAAATGATAGTGTTTTAGTAGTCTGAAAGCTGCAGTGGTGTTCTCTGTGGAAAGAGGTTGAGTATTTCCCTGCACTGGACATGGCCAGTTCCACCTAGTTCTACAACAGATCTACCACTGGCCAATGCTGGCCTCATCAGCCACATGTATGATACCCCCGGGAAAACACTAAAAAAGATCAGACTGTGCTGAGGAGAAAAAGGAGAAGGAAACAAAATATTAAGAAAGAACAACAGAGTCACTAAGGTCAGAGAAGGAGGTGCTCCATTTAAGAAAGGATCCTGTTCGCTAAAGGGACTGCTCTTGGAGAACTCATGTCATAACAGAGGAGAAGAGTGAGGAGTAGCAGAGAGAAGCCACTGTGTACTGAGTGCAGCTTCCCCCAGCCCTGAAGAATCCTGCATGGTGTGCTGCCTTACTGAAGGGATTTTGCCGCCTACAGCAATAACAAGGAGGAACAAGAGGAATTTGGAGTGATGTTGAGCATGAAAGAGAAGGAAATGTGATGATTTAAATATTCAAATGTTTGGTTTATTGATCTTTTCTTTCCAAAACTCAAATCAACAATTACATATTTATTTTGATTGACGATAAATTAACTTATCCCAAATCAAGTCTGTTTTTTTTTCCACAATGGTAATTGATAAGCGATTCTGTATTCCTTTTGAACCAAAATGTTTCTCATTCCTATTCTTCCTCTTCTTACCCTGTCCCACTGAGCAGAAGTAACAAGAGAGTGACTAAGTGGGAGTTTGGTTGCCAGTTGAGAACAACCTATCACAGATCTCCCTTTTATTCTGGAAAAAAAAATAAAGAGTCAGAAGAAGAAGGGAGGGGAAAAAGGCAAATTTTCATGTTTTCTGATGCAGAATACATGGAATGATGTCTGTTTGACTTAATTTCAACAAAACCTTCCTGGTTCTGTCCAAGATTTTCAGTAAATGTTGAGTGCAGGGTTGGATCTCAGAGGGATGTGACTTGAAGTCATACCTAAGGCACTTTCTAAACTGTATCTTTGTGTCTGTTTCATTCTAGGTTGGAGAAAACCTCAAAATATGGACATTGTTTAAGCAATCCTAGACTGGTTAAACAAAATAGTTGGCAACAAAATAGGCAATCTCCTCCTTCATCAATGTAAAAATTTTGGTCCACCAAGCTGTAAGTCATACAAATAGACTTGATCTGGATTCTTGTTTCCTTATATTCAGTTAAAACAATTCTGGGGAAACCCAGTCCTCATTGCCCTGATACAATGCCCCTTAACATTTTCTCAAGAAAGTTGAAGATGTTAAGATGCAGAACGCTGAACCGCAGAAGGTATATTCTCATGGTTGGTCTATAAACTGGGTATCTATGAAATGCAGCCTTCATAAGTAACAATCACAGAAGCAAGTTAACAGTGTTTATCCAAAAATACTTTCCATATGCCGTTTTGACTGCTTCAGTGAAGCTGGCATTTCACTGATCACTGCCTGTCACTGACTGCTGATAAGAATGATGGTTCTTTTGAATTGCCTTCTCTTAATTTCCTCCCTTTGGGGTGATGTTTATTTATTCGTGGACTTACTTTTTCACTGCAGATCTTTATCTCTCTTGTGGGAAGAAGGAAAGGAAAATAGAAGAAGTAGTTTTAATGTCTCTCTTAACTAGAAATACTCATCCACAGATGGAAATAAACAAGGCTTTTTAACATGGGAAGCTGGGATTGGAAGAAAGACAGATAGTGTCAGATCAGAAAGAGAAATTAAGAATATTTTTCCTTAGAACACTGCTTTTTAAAAAAATAGAGAATAGTAAAGTTGCCTAAAAGCCTCTCAAATTTGGAGAATGGGGAGCTCTAAAGCTAAATAGAGGCTGGAGTCTTTTATCAGTGAAGGAGTCTTGTCAACATAAAATAATCCCTTTGTTTGTCAGTTTGAGAAGAGGAAAGATAGGAAAAAGAGGAATGACATTCTGATTCTTACAAATAACACAGTAATGATATGTAATAGTTACAAAACCCCAACCATATCACTGTGAAAAAAAAAAGACATTTAGAAGAAATAGCTAATAGAATTTATTCTTTGAAACACAAACTCTCAGATCTTTGAGTGACTAGGTACTTGTGTGACAGCTATTCCTCAGTAAGGTAAGGGTCTTCAACAATGGTAATAAAGAATTTTTTGGCTGTTAGAGCATTTTTCAGTGTCAAAATTTTCTCTTAAAATCTGTCCAGAAGTTGATTTTCGGGTGATAAATGGCAAACACTGTGAATTGCTTTCCATACTGCTATAGTGTAAGATTCAACTTTTATTCAGAGTCATTCTGAGCAGTGATGATGTCAGTGTTAGACAGCGTAGGGTAAATCACTAAAATGGCCTATAAACATGTTACCAAAGGCTCAGAACAGAAGAAAAAGGCAGAAAAGGCTTGGAAAAAGGTTTGAAACAGTGATGATGCCAATGTTAGATAGCATAGGGCAAATCACTAAAATAGCCTTTAAACCTGTTAACAAAGGTATGGAACGGAAGAAAAATTAAATAACAAATATTCCATTTTATCTTATGAGAAATTTGATTAGTTCAGCAATCAATTGCTTATGTATTTATCACCTCTCTGCAGCACTAGTTAAAGTATATAACACACAAAAGAATCATAGAATCAGAGAATGATTTAGTTTGAAAGGGACCTAAAAGATCATCCTGTTACAACCCCCTTGCCATAGGCAGGGACACTCGAGGCCTCATGCAACCTGGCCTTGAACACCTTCGGGGAGGAAGCAGCCACAACCTCCCTGGGCAACCTGTGCCAGTGTCTCACCACCCTCACTGTAAAGAACCCTTTCCTAACATCTAGTTTGAATCTCTCCTCTTCCAGTTTAAACCCATTACCCCTTGTCCTGTCATCACAAGACTTTGCAAACAGTCCCTCCCCAGCCCCCTTCAGATACTGGAAGGCCATTATAAGGTCTCCTCCAAGCCTTCTCCAGGATGAAAAGTCCCACCTCTTGTAGCCTGTCCTTATAACAGAGATGCTCCACCCTCTGATCATCTTCATGGCACTCCTCTGGACTGACTCCTGAGTTCACTGTCCTTCCCATGTTGGGGGCTCCAGAACTGCTCACAATACTCCAGGTGGGGTCTGATGAGAGCAGAATAAAGGGGGAGAATCCCCTCCCTTGCCCTGCTGCCCACACTTCTCTTGATGTAGCCCAGCACACAGTTGGCCCTCTGGGCTGCACGTGCACACTGCCGGCTCATGTTGAGCTTTTCATCAACCCATACCCTCAGGTCCTTTTCTTCAGGGATGCTCTCCAGCCATTCACCACCCAGCCTGTATTTGTGCTTGGGATTGTGCTGACCCAGGAAGATGGAAATAAAGAGAAAATAATCACTTGCTCAGTTCTACATGGTAAAAGGAACAGAAATTATTGCATATAACTCCACGTACTACCTATAATGTCAACATAGATATAATGGGGAAGTGTGGCTAGAATGCTGTCTAGCTGACAAGGATCTGGAGGTTGTAATTGTCAAGCAACTGAATATGAGCGAGAAGTGTGCCCAGGTGACAAAGAAAGCCAATAGCATCCTGGCTTGTATTAGAAATGTTGCATCCAGCAGGAGTAGGGAGGTGATTGCCCCTTGTGCTCCACTCTGGTGAGGCCACATCTAGACTACTAAGTTCAGTTTTGGGCACCTCATTACAGGAGTGATGTCAAGGTGTTGGAGAGAGTGCAGAGAAGGGCAACAAAGCTGGTGAAGGGCCTAGAGGATGAATCTAATGAAGAGATGTTTCTATAAATATATCAATGGCAAGAGAAGGGTCAAGGACAACCTCCAATCCTTATTAGATAGAGAGGGGAACATAGTGACAAAGGATGAGGAAAATGTAGAGGTGCTTAACACCTCCTTTACCTCAGTCTTCAATAGTGGGACAGGTTGTCTCCAGGACAACTGGCCTCCTGAGCTGGCAGATGGAGCCAGGGACCAGTATAGTCCCCCTCTAATCCATCAGGAGGAGGTAAGGGACCTGCTGAGCCACTTGGATCCTCATAAGTCCATGGGGCCAGATGGGATACATCCTAGGGTTCTGAGAGAGATGGCAGCTGAGCTGGCCAAGCCACTCTGCATCATTGATCAACAGTCCTGGCTCACTGGAGAGGTCCCCAAAGACTGGAAGCTGCCAATGTGATGTCATCCACAAGAAGGGTTGAAAGGAGGAGCCAGAAAACTCCAGACCTGTCAGCCTGACCTCAGTGCCGGGCAAGGGCATGGAAAAGGTCATCTTGAGTGTCAACACAAAGCACCTACAGGATCGCCAAGGGATCAGGCCCAGCCAGCACAGGTTCAGGAAGGGCAGGTCCTGCCTGACCAACCTGATCTCCTTTTATGATCAGGTTACCTGCCAGGTGAATGTGGGGAAGGCTGTGGATGTAGTCTACCTGGACTTCATCAAAGCCTTTGACACTGTCTTCCACAACAAGCTCCTGGCCAAGCTGGCAGCTCGTGGCTTGAACAAATTCACTCTGTGCTGGGTCAGGAACTGGCTGGAAGGCTGAGCCCAGAAAGTTGTGGTGAATGGTGCCACATCCAGTTGGCAGCTGCCACTAGTGGTGTTCCCCAGGAATCAGTGCTGGG
>WAAF01018336.1:443-34347 GCA_013400475.1 Tricholaema leucomelas
GCTCAAGAGAGATGTTGAGGTGCTGGACTGTGTCCAGAGAAGGGCAACAAAGCTGGTGAGGGGCCTGGAACACAAACCCTATGAGGAGAGGCTGAGGGAACTGGGGTTGTTTAGCCTGGAGAAGAGGAGACTCAGGGCAGACCTCATTGCTGTCTACAACTACCTGAAGGGTGGTTGTAGCCAGGTGGGGGTTGGTCTCTTCTGCCAGGCAACCAACAACAGGACAAGGGGACACAGTCTCAAGTTGTGCCGGGGGAAGTATAGGCTGGATGTTAGGAGGAAGTTTTTCACAGAGAGAGTGATTTGCCGTTGGAATGGGCTGCCCAGGGAGGTGGTAGAGTCACTGTCCCTGGGGGTGTTCAGGAAAAGACTAGATGAGGCACTTAGTGCCATGGTCTAGTTGACTGGATAGGGCTGGGTGATAGGTTGGACTGGATGATCTTGGAGGTCTCTTCCAACCTGATTGATTCTATGTTGTTATTCTATGTTGAAAGGGACCCAAGGAGATCATCAAGTCCAACCCACCTGCCAGAGCAGGTCCACAGAAATCATGCAGGAATGCACCCAGACAGGCCTTGAAAGGGAAGGAGACTCCACAACCTCTCTGAGGAGCCTGTTCAAGTGCTCTGTGACCCTTACAGTAAAGAAATTCCCCCTTGTGTTGAGGTGGAACCTCTTATGCTGCACTTACACCCATTGCTCCTTGTCCTATTCTCGTTGTAGATGCTGCTGACAGAGTGTTTTCTACATCCTTCTATATTTTTTCTTTCTTTTTTTTTCCCCACTCCAGTTTTGTCTCTATCTCTGACCTACAGCATCAGCAGTGCACACCATGCTGCAGCCACCTGACTTGGAGCACTAATGAATTTAAAGAATGGGCTCATCAAGGACAAGGTTCTTTACCCATGCACAGTGCTTTGCCAAGGACATACCTGATCTTGGTTGGTTATCTAACAGAAGGTCAGCAAGATCATAAAGGAGAATTGGTAGATGGCTGCCTATATGTGAAAGACAATACTGGGATAATTCCGTGTGAGGTATGTCCTCAGTCTGAGGAATTTGGTGTTTATTCCCATTTCTGGGGCAATGTCACAGAACACCAAGGGGCTTCAAACGGTGTACTGAAGTCTGTAGCAATGGAAATAACACATCTATGTTATAGGCAGGAAAACGGCAGGCTCAGATGCTGAGGAGAAGATAGAACATGTCACATTTGTCATCACTAGGAGAACAAATAGTGAATGCAGTGGCCTGAAAAAAAAAAAAAGGCAGGCTCTGTTAAATTCTCAACAGTATGAGTTATCCTGAGAGATGTGGAGATGATAGTGCTAGCCTCTATATACTGAATCCCAGCTAGTGGAGCAGAAATCACCTTTTGGAGAATTATACTGGGTGATGCATTAATGACATACTTTTGGGAAATAATAGCTTCAGCTGTGACAGGTGAATTAAAGACCTTCTTAAGGCCATTGCATAGGTAAAAGTGTTCATGGAAGTGCCCCGAGGTTGTGCTTTTCAAGATGAATACTAGGAAAAAAAGTTAAACTTGTATGAACTTCTAACTGAAAACACAGAAGAAAGCAGGTGAGAATTTTAGAACACTAATCTGCTTTGCAGTGAATTACCACCTCGTTGAGAGGGTGTGACTGTAACCCGGAAAATGCTGGCTGTAGAGGCCAGCAAATCTGTTCCAGAGGTCCATCTGGAAGAACAGAATTTCTCCACATAAGTTAGCAGAATAGGCAGAAAATACTGCTCTTATTTATTAAAGAAGCCCAGCAGCAGAACAAGAGTTTGTGGTGTGCGTACAAAGGAAAATGAGTAATGAAGGTTGCAAGCTGTGCTGAGAAAACATGCAGCTCATCTTAGGCTTTTATCTCCTTTATGTCTTAGCTCTTGCATTTTGAACTCGAGTGGATGGAGTCACTGTTCCTCTTCCCAAGCTGGTCATACATACCACAGAGAGATGAGAGCACAACAGGGTACTTGGAAATCCTGATGGATCCTGTGCCAATAAATCCCCCAAAGGAAGTACCAGGCAGCATTCCAGTTACCTACCCAGCATCAGCTGAGCCACTGCTTACCTCCAGGTAAACTTCCTAGCATGCTTAGCTCCATCGTTGCACTGTTACTCTGGTTTGGCAGGTACTATGAACAACGTTTGGCTTAGGAAGAGCCAAATTCTGTTCTGGAAGTATAATGGTGAGTGGTGGAAGCAGAAGTTATACAATAAAGCTACTTTTAATTTATCAGCTGTTTTCCAGGACTTTACTGGACATTTTTATGGTTTGACAAAGTAAGATAAATTTCACTTATTTCCAGTTGTAGTTTGATATTACAGAAAGGACATGAGAACAAAGTGAAGGTTCAACTCTCATTGAGGCTAAAATTTACATTAGCACTCTTTTTGAGCCTACAGTGTTCCAACAGTGTTATTGAAAGTAATTCTAGATTCTGTTATTAAATTAATATACACCACCAGTCAAATTCTTAGCAGAATACTAAGATAAGGGTGTCAGTTAAATGCTTAGAGTAACTAACTATTGTCTTCAGTGGAAATAAATACTTGGAATGTGTGAAAATGTAGCCAGTGGAGCTGCAAATCATACTGATAATTTCAGTTCGTGCTAGATCACATTGGATTTTCTTGAGTAGATAATTCATGGTGTCATTTAATAACAATATAATGTACCACACAACATCCTAACTTCACCATCTCATGGCTGCTACAGCCAAGGCTGCCCTCAACCTTCACCACTTCAACCAGACCCACCTTGTCGGTACCAGGTCCAGCAGCACCAAATTTTGTAGCCAAATAATGCTTTGAAAACTTCTCTAAGAAATGATCCTTATTATTTTGTTGGATTCTGTATTTCTAGAAAGTGCTTGCTGCATATACATTTATTTTGCTTTTGAGATACTTCTGAGCTCTTCTATCATGTCTGATTCCTTTGCTTCTTCAATTGCCTTCTAGGATTCCATGTAAGAAGAAATCAAATCTCACTGTGGCAGGTGAATTGACCAGACTTGGGCCTCTCCTTCATATTCACCACAAGACATTCTTCTTTCTGTTTCTGGAGTGTTTCATCTCAGCTATTTGTGTCCCTGTGCTAGTGCAGGTAGGTCCTTGGAATTTCACTGACTAGTTCACTGTATCTGGGTATGTGCTAGTTGATTAATTCTTTGGATCTTGCCTGTGACTTTCTCATTTGACTTGTGCTTCCTTTTACTAGTGAGTCCTTTTAATCATTCCATGCAACCTACAAAGGTGTCTAGTTCTATGTCCTGCAGAAATACTGACCTCCTCCCACATGCAGTTGCAGTGTCTCTGAGAATGTGAGACAGTCGTCTCAAAGGAAAGGTTTTTTTTTGGGTTATTTGGGTCAGGTGGAATGTTTTTCCAGAGCAGGAAATGCTGATTAACCACTTTTGGTTTCTCTGCTCTAGAAGCCCAAACAGCTGGCATGGCATCATATCCTCCAGTTGAGTCACAGGTACACAATAACAGGCCTGACTATGTCCAGCCTGAAGAAAACTGGACAAAGGATTTTTGTCACTGGTGTTTCTTCCTGCATTCTGCCGTACTGTCCAGAGAAGGTGAGGAAGCAGCCACTGGACAGTTCTTTCCAAGGAGAATCCACTCAGGCTTTTTCCCTTGAGTCTGCTGAGCAGCTCAGTGACTCCTTGGAGCTGGGAGTTGAAGAGGAGAGGCCAACATCAACCAAAAAGTCCAAGGTCATCTCGTATGTGGTAAGGATTCATAGAGTTAGCCTTCACCCACTCATGCTCTAGAATCTCAGCTTCTGGCCTGCAAAGTCTTTTTTTTTGCTATGAATTGATTTCTTTATTGCTCAAGTCTGTGAGTCTTTTCTGGGACTCTCTGCATTCGTCTAACTTTCTGTTTGCTTTCCATTTAGGGAACTGTCACCAAAATACTCAATGTCCAAGCTGGTCTCTATTTACTGGATGACAAAGTCTGTCTGTGCCTTGCTTATCAGCAGGTGTTGAACTCTGCACGTGGACTCCGACCAGGAGCATGTTTGGAGGTAAGTTGAGGCTTACAGGCATAAAAAGTTCAGTGAAAAAGTCCCAGGCCCTGAGCATGACTCATGAGTATGTGAGTCCACAGAAGACTACAGCAACATGCAAATTATTTCAGCAAGTTTCTGGAACAGAATTGAGAATCTCAATGTCTAGGCTTGGTCATGAGAGTCAAAAATGTTATTACCTAGAATTGTTCATAGAATCGGTCAGGGTTGGAAGGGACCACAAGGATCATCTAGTTTCAATCCCCCTACCCTAGAGCAGGCTGCCCACAGCCTCATCCAGCCTGGCCTTAAACACCTCCAGGGATGGAGGCCCCATGGCAACTCATTCCAGGCTGTCACCACTCTCATGCTGAACAACTTCCTCCTCACGGCCAGTCTGAACCTACCCACCTCCAGCTTTGCTCCATTCCCCCTAGTCTTGTCACTCCCTGAGAGTCTGAAAAGTCTTTCCCCAGCTTTTTTGTAGGCCTCCTTCAGATACTGCAAGGCCACAAGAAGGTCACCTGGGAGCCTCCTCTTCTTCAGGCTGAACAGCTCCAACTCTTTCAGTCTGTCTTCATAGCAGAGCTGCTCCAGCCCTCTGAGCATCCTCGTGGCCCTTCTCTGGACACGCTTCAGCACCTCCACATCCCTCTTGCAATAGGGGCTCCAGAATTGGATGCTTTAGTCCAGGTGGGGTCTCAGCAGAGAGGAGTAGAGGGGGAGAATCACCTCCCTCGACTTGCTGGCCACACTTCTCCTGATGCAGCCCAGGTTCTGGTTGGCCCTGTGGGCTGCAAGTGCACACTGCTGGCTCCTGTTGAGCTTCTCGTCCACCAGCACCCCCAGGTCCCTCTCCTCAGGGCTGCTCTTCAGCCAGTCCCGGCCCAGCCTGGATTTGTGCTTGGGATTTCCTCAACCTGATTCCTCCCTAAGCAGTGCCAAGGTTCCTCAATCCCATTGGGTTTATGTATAAAATCCAGTGAAGTGTTGAAGGCTTTAGAATGGGATGGTGGTTTTTGGGGATGGTGGCAGACTAGATGTTTCTGTTAAGCTGTATATGTGTGAATTGCAGCTCGTTGATGTCCATGTCCTGCAGAAGCCTGTGGTATCCTTCCCTTTCATTGTACTTGGTGCTTGCCTGAGGAGCACCATTAAACTGAAGAGTTTCTCAAGGCTCAGCACACATTACCAGCCACCAGCCTCTTCAGGAAACCTCTACTTACAGCTGCTTTTCCGCTACAACCTCGGTATGCCTGCCTACCTCTGGCTGGTGAGCCTCCTGGAGATGTTTGAGGAGAGGTAAGGACAGTTTTTCTGAAGTCAAGCTATGTATATATCTGCTTAGTAGGCTACCTGGCTGCCTTCTAGATAAAGAGTTTGTAAAACTACTGCATTTGGAGTCTACTAGCAGCGACAATTGCTTGTGGTTACTGGCTTGAGTAAGCCAGTCCATCTAGATTTCACATTACATCCAGATGCATGTACCTTGTAGTACCTTGTAGTTGCTTTTACAGGAAAATCCTCCTCCCTGCTTTGGATACGAAACCAGTGCAATATTTTTACCTCATATCTACTGTTATGCTGAATGAAGAGGGTGAGAATGTGGCCAAGTTGTTATTCTTTAACAAGGCCAAGTGCAGGGTTCTGCACATTGGCCACAACAACCCCAATCAGTGCTACAGGCTGGGGACAGATTGGCTGGAGAGCAGCCAGGCAGAAAGGGACCCAGGGGTACTGCTAGATAGGTTGAACAAGAGGCAGCAATGTGCCCAGGTGGCCAAGAGAGCCAATGACATCTTGGCCTGGATCAGGAACAGTGTGGCCAGCAGGACAATGGAGGTTATTCTTCCCTTGTACTCAGCACTGGTCAGGCCACACCTTGAGTCCTGTGTCCAGTTCTGGGCCCCTCAATTCAAGAGAGATGTTGAGATGCTGGGCTGTGCCCAGAGAAGGGCAATGAAGGTGATGACGGGCCTGGAACACAGCCCTGTGAAGAGAGGCTGTAGTCAGGTGGGGGTTGGTCTCTTCTGCTAGGCACCCAGCAACAGAACAAGGAGATACAGTCTCAAGTTGTGCCAGGGGAGGTCTAGGCTTTATGTTAGGAGGAAGTTCTTCACAGAGAGAGTGATTGGCATTGGAATGGGCTGCCCAGAGAGGTGGTGGAGTCACCATCCCTGGAGGCGTTCAAGCAAAGCCTGGCTGAGGCACTTAGTGCCATGGTCTAGTTGATTGATAGGGCTGGGTGCTAGGTTGGACTGGATGATCTTGGAGGTCTCTTCCAACCTGGTTGATTCTATGATCTGGCTGAGTTTGATTACAGCATCATACCAACCTCAAGCTTACCAAAATGGGAGGCTGTGTCTTTCCCTTGTGCCCATCCTCCAGCTTTAGGCAGGACACATGGCTTGTCCCTCCCACAGGCTCCCTGATGGCTTCTTCCATTACTTTCTGCAAACTTAGAGATTATTCTTTTACACTATTAACTGCTTTCTCTTACTTGTCCTTTCATTCTCTTTGTCTTCCCTTCTCAATCTTCTGTCTGACCCAAAAGCGAGACATGTTGCTTGCTGCTATGTGCACCCTGTGAACCTTATCTTGGCGGTCTCTTTCCCACCTGGTTGTTTCTATGATTCTGTTATCAGTTCTAGAATCATTTAAGCCATTTTGTAGGCCATCAATGGAGGAATGAGCCTCAGGCCCACTCAGTAGGAGAGCAGGCCTCTGCCCAGTCTACATTTCTTCCCAGTGACATAGCAGTACAGGCCACTGGATCTTCACCTAGCACCTGTGCCTGCTATGTGCGATAATAAATAATACCATTTTATGTTTCCATTGACTTGAGCGTACTGCACATTGTTGGAAGCACACTGCATTTGGAAAGCTGCAGCACTTCAGAGCATGTGCTCAGATACTCCTGCCTAGAAACATGGTGGCAGGGGGTCCTAGGGGTGTCTGGTTTGCTTGGCTGTTTGAGGTAGGCACTGAGGCTGGAGCTAGGAACTGCTGCCACAACCAGCTTGCAGATGATATGGTGATGACTCCCAGAGAAGTAATGGAGTCACCATCCTTGGAAGTGTTCAAAAAACCACATTGACACGGCATTTTGGGACATGGTTTAGTGGGTATGGTGGTGTTGGGGTGACTTGCTTACAGGAGTGGCAGCAGCTGCTCAGCATAGCACAGTGAGCATTCCAAGTATTGCCAGTAGTGAGAGCATTCATTTGAGTGCCTCTGTCTTAGGTTTTCACACACATGCTTATCTATGGCACTTCCAAATGGCTTCCTGCTCTCCTTGGCAGCTGCGCTTTCTTTCCATGGCCACCACAGGCCAGTTTCTGGGTTTACTGTTGTGTTCCATTAGTGAAAATACTTGTGTTTGTTCTGGAGTAGTTATGATTAATCACTGTAAGTGCTGCCTTGGTTAAAAACTGAAATGTGTATAAGTAATATTTGGCAGTCGAGTGGCAGTATATAGAATGCTAAGTCTTCTTGTGCTTTGCTGACACTCTGGAATTTTTACTATGCCTTCCAATAAAACCCCTTCAGTTTTGCCCAGGGAATAGTGCTAGCTGTAAGTTTCAGGCTTTGTTGGCTTTTTCACTTTCTCGAGAAGTGATTGCAAAGTCCTACTATTGCTTGAAAACTATCTTAAGTGAGTGAATTGCTAGATTATTTTGTTTTATTTCAGCTCATTTTCTCTTAGTTAAGTCATATTTTGTCTGGCACTACAATCACTTCCAGGCATTCAAAACCAGTGAACAAAACTTCTGAAAGAAACTTAATATGAGGAAAATAGTGAAACAAGAACAGTCTGTGGTTGTCTCTGTGATTTTTATTTGTTTTAGTTCCTTCACATCCTGTAGAAGAAAGCCAAGTGTACCTAATGTGACTAGCCATATGAAGCTCAGACAGAATGTGCTAGTTTGAGCCTAGCTGGGATATTTTGGTGAGAGGAATTAGATTATAAGCTTTTAAAAGGAAACAATGGTGATGTCTGCTGCACTCATAGGCTTGCTGAGATGGATAAAAACAAGAACACAAACATAATTAACACAGCTGCTCTCTGGCTTTGGCTGCCTCCCTTCTCTCTCTAACCTGCTGTCTGTGTAATTAATTCTTCTGCTTCCTAACCCCACTGGCCGATCCTCCAATCTCACCTTGAATGTAAGGCAAAGTCTGGGGTAATAATGTAGAGGCGTGGAAAGGAGGTGGAAGGGTGGCTGTGAGCCCCTTCTGGGGACTCTGGTTTCTGGGAGGGCTGCTGTGGTTTTGTATTACCTTTTTAACTTGTCTATCTGGGAGGGCTGTATTACCTTTTTAACTTGTCTATTTCTGTCTATAGCTGTATAGATTGTAAATACCTGCTTGTATATTGTGCTAAGCTGTAAATATAAAGCTTCAGTCTTTAATTTCCACCTGCTGAGTCTAGTCTGGGAATGCCTGGAGGTGCATTTGTATGACTAGAGGTGTTAAAGAAAAGACCGGATGAGGCACTTAGTGCCATGGTGTAGTTGATTGGATGAGGTTGGGTCATAGGTTGGACTGGATGGTCTTGGAGATCTCTTCCAACCTGGTTGATTCTGTGATCGTCTTTGGGTGGTTTGTTTTTTGTTTTTTTTTTTTTGTCCACTTCAATTTCAAGATTCTGGCCTGTCTGTCTATTTCTGTAGATTTTCCTTGTCTGCTTGCCTGACGTAAATCTGCGTTGCCCAAATGTTCCTATTATTTTTAATCACTTTATGTTCTTTTAGTGCCCCCCTTAGTTCTTGACCTGCACAGCACATTCACTCTTTGTAAGTAGAAAAAAATCCCTGAATTGGATGCAAAACTCAGTAAAAAGTGAGGACTGATAAAGCTTCTAATTTTTGGTTTTTTTTCAGGTTTTCTTGTTTCTTTGGGCGCCTCCGACTGTTGCTTGGCTCTAGGCTCAGAAACCCTGGGGCCGCTGAGAAGTTCCTTGACCCCCTTCTGCAAGCTGTGGTGCCAGATAGAGAACAAGCAAGAGATATTTATAATGAAATCTTAGCAAAAATACACCAATGTCCCCTTTGGGAGGTGAGTAAATGTTCAGCAGGCTGTTTCCTGTTTAGCTTATGAGAAGAAACTCAACTGATTTTTTTTTTTCTTTCTGTCTTTTTTTAGTATTTGCCCCTGAACCCCCCATGCCAGGCCCCATCTCTGTCAGCACTTTGCCTTTTGGCAGAACAGAAAAGCTGGGAAGGCTTCAGTCCATCACAGCTTCTCTCTCCCTTGGAGGCTCAGCACATGGGCACTCAAGAGCTGAATCGCAGACTGGCCTGGTCCTATTGCACACTCTCAGCGGAAAGTTTCCAGCCCCGACTGGTGAGTGCCTTGTTTTCTTTACTAGCTGTGTGCTGAGAGTTCTCAGTTCTACCCATGTCTTCCAGCACAGTCTGATGCATGCCTGTTCCCATGTTAGGGAATGATGTTGCTTTTCTCACCCATGGTGTACTAAACACAGGCTGAATTCAAGCTGCTGCTATGCACACTTTGATTTATGGCCTTCAAAGATGGGAAGTGTTTGATGCTCTCTGCTTTCTGTTGCAGATACTACTGGGTGTGCTGAGAGTCTCCTCCAGAAGCAGTTCCCTTCAGCTGCAGGATAAGAGCCGCACCCTTGCCTGTGTGATATCCCATAAGGATGGTAGCCCCTTTGCTCATACAGCTCTCAAAGGTATGCACCACAAAGCAAAATTTGAGGGCACTGAGCAATTTCTGTTCTACCATCCGACTCTAAAACAAGGAAGAGGAGACTTTGTATGGAGATGCTGAACTGTCACTGCCTGGCCTTGTGACTTTGAAATGAGGAAATTGAGCTTGCGTTTTTATGTTCTTATTTTATTAGCTCAGCTCCTTTCTCTGTTGTGTTTGCAGGATCACTTTTGCAGGTGGAAAACTACCAGCTCATAGTGGAGAGATTCCTTCAGACTGATTTCCCCTCCTGGGAGCACTTGGCAAATCTAGAGTATGTGAGGGAGAAAAAAACCAGGTGAGTCCCTTTATTCGGTGTACAAGTAAAATTATCACTACTCCAGTTCCACAACTATTTTGGATTATGGTAAAGCTGCCTATCAGCACAGTATTTCAGTGCCAAAGCAACTGCCTTTGGCTGCTTTCAGAAAAGGATATCGTTATCATCCATAAGTCCACCATACTCATTTTGTTCAGAATACTCCCAGCCTGTTAAGCTGCCTTCTCTTTCACCCTTTCTGCTGCTCCTGCTGAATACCGGCAGGGCACTCATCAGAAGTGTTTGTGAGAAATGTGTCAGGTCCAGGGAGTTTCACTGCTACTGTTTGTCATTTCAGTGTTTACGTGCAGTTCTACTTTGAGGATGTTCATGTTCTCCATGGTACTGAAGGACAAATCCAGAAAGGCCTTAGGAATGGAAATACCTCCTCTTTGAGGAAGAAGGGTGATGGCGGCTTAACATCTGATCTGGAAAGCCCAGAGGCAAAACTGCTGAAATTGGAGGATCCTAAGCCTGACACGCAGAGAGTTGACAACTATCAGAGGGGCCAGAGCAGCCCTGGAGGAGCAAGCTGTGTGTCTCGCCTATTTGTTGTTACCCAGAAAGAGGGTCTTATGTTACGCAATTACCAACTACCCAGAGAAGAAGATGGAAAAGGACAGGAGCTGCAGCACAGTTTCCAAGCCACAGTGCTGTGGCTGGGCAGACCTCGGCTCTGGAGCCACCTTGGAGAAACTGACAATCTACCAGAGCTGGAGGAATCCAGCTGTGATGGAGAAGAGGGCATCACACAGCAAGAAGTGAGGCAGAAGGCAGCTCTGGGAGGGTGTGGGGATTGATGAGGCTGGGAGCTGGCTCCTCAGGCTGCATGTGTGATAATTAAGCATCTAGATTCCAAATCCTTGGGAAAGTGACTATTGTGTTGGGTACAGGTGTATGTTTATACAGACAACCTCTTTGTGCTTCCCCAAGGGAGTCATCTCTGTCACCTTGCTGTAAATGTGTCCACCTTCTGAAGATAAGATAACCTTGATAACCTTCTCATTCAAGACATTTTCTGCTGTGCTTGCTCTCACCTTGCTGTGTTTTTCACTTCCTACCTTTTTCCTATGGTTTCTCATCACCTTTTCCCCCCCTCCTGTCCCCTGCCAGGCACTGCTGCTCTTTATGGGGAAGTCTGTACGATGGTTTCCATTTCTACATCCGGATGGACTGTATCGCTTCATTGTGCACCGCTGCTCGGTAAGAGAGAGACTAGCTTGCTGTTTCTTCTTGGAATATTTTACTGTGTGTGGGAGTTGAGGAGTTGGAGGGTGACTAAGCTTTTTTGGAGGCTTGGAATTCCCATCCATCATCTTGCCAAGGAACTGCTTCAGTTCTTTGGCTAAAATTCTCATAGCTCTTAAGTTCAGTGGAGCTTTGTTTTTTATTTAAACCATTGCCATTCAATAGCCATTTTCCCCCTCTATAGCTTTTGTCTCCATCCTTTAAGTAGGCTTCTTTCTAACCTTATCGCTCTTATCTCAGGACTTGGAAGTATTTGACAAGCTCTGTCTTCCATCTGTGCCACCGAAGTTCCTGAGCAGATCGTCCTGTCCCCTGTGCCTGCCTGTCCAAGATACCTGGCACTTAAAGCATGAGACATGGATCTCCAGTCTGACTGAGCACCAGGTATGCAGTACCCTATTGTTCAGGGCTTTCACAGGAGGCTTGTACATCTCTCCAGAACTAGCTCAGAAAATTGTCAGCACAGAATATCTTGTTGATGAGACTGTTCTGCTCTAAGCAACATCAGAGACTGCTGCTGGGCTTCACATTTTCCTGCCTCAGAACTGATCTAAGGAGGAAGCATCAGATGCTTGAAGTAGCATGCAGATCTTGTCTTTACTGCTCTGGCTTGGAACAGCTCTAAACTGCAATCCTTCTGAGGTTGTGTCTCCCCCATTTCTAGCTGGCAGCCAGGTCAGTGCTGGCAGACATGGACCAGAGAATTTCCTCTATTCCAGAAGTACTTGGTAACAGGTATGTTAGTCTGCCCCAAATTACATGTGATTGTGTCTTACAGAATAGATGTATAGTAATCTTTCTTGGAGACAGTACCATGTTGAATAGTGATGAGTTATCTGCTGTAGGAGTATGCCTTTATGTCTCCATGTGCAAGCAGAGCAGATTGCCCCCATCCCATTTGTTAAAGCTAAAGGGATTGCAGGTGACAAGACTGCAGAGTGGTGTCCAGTTTGCAATCCTATTGGTGTAGACCAAGTCTCAAAGATCTCTTCTAAATTCCTGTCAGAAGTGGAGCTGGGTGAAGCAAGGAAAGATGAATAAGTTACTTTTTTGTTGGGTTTTGATTGTTTCAGCGTAACTTGCTCAAATACTAAGGTCAGAAGCTGTTGTGTTCAAGGCATGTGTAATGTGAGGTGGTGTGTGTGCACACTGAAGTCTTCGCTAATCCTCACTCAGTAAACTGAGTTTTTACTTGGTTGACCTGTTCCTCTAATTAAGAAAAGCCATTAAGATTTAAGCAGATGGGAAAGTTGTGTTGCTTCTCCCTTCTTCACTGCTGAGCCTGAAGAAGCAGAAAATAGGTTTAAAGGGACCTCTTGTCCCTGGATGGGGTAGGCTGCAGCAAGCTGCCCTTAATCCAGTTCAAGTGCTCAAAGGGAGGTTCCCCTGAAACCAGGCTCAAGCAACAGCATTCCACACTGTCCTTTGTAGCAATCTTGAAGTCAGGCAGCCTGCTGCTCCCTTTGTCTTCAGGCTGGGCAGAAATCCTGGTTTGCATTCAGCTTCACAGGTTCCCTTGTGTCTTTCACTGGTGAAATAGTGGAGAGGACCTTGTGTGCTTCTCCCAGGAATGCAAAGCTCTGTGTGGCTGTTGGCCTCCAAAAGCAGAGAGGTAAGACTGTGACAGCCTGCAAGTCAACAACAGGTTGATTCTTGCTTCTTGTTTCAGGGAGACAGTGAACTTTGCTCATTGTGCTCCTGTATCTCTAAATAGTGGGAGTATGCCAAGATGTTGCATCCTGTTGCACGTCAGAGGGCTGGGAGGCTGTATACTGCCATGTGTTTTGGGGATTAGAAAAGGAATACCATGCTTGGAAAATCTGTGAGGTGGGACAGTGATAGCCTCACTGTGATGGGAGGGAAAAACACCTCTAGCAGGTCCAGCTTGGTGAGTGAGCTCATGGTGTGTGTGGTTTTGTGCCTTCTTAGGGAGATTAATAGCCAGTGATCACAGCGTGAAGCTCAGTGTCTCAGTTGCTTCAGGCTCCCATGTTTTGATGGACATTTACATTGCTTCCACCCATCTACAGCATCTATGGGGTTTGCTACCTGGAGCCAAGATCCTCTTCCAGAACTTGGAACGCAAAATCTCAAGGTACCCCTGTCTTTAGAGCCTTGGTCATGGGTACAGCTTAGACACCTTTTACTGTCTTTGAAACTGTCTATTTCTGTATATTTTCTCTCATATGAACTTCCGTTATCCCTTTTCCATGCCTTTATGTCTCCCAATCCCTTACTACAAATTATCTTCCTACCATGTTACAGGTGAAGATAACCCAGTCTTCCCAAGAAAACTGAACAGCTTGGTTTCTAGGAGCTCTATCTGACATTTACTTTTTCATATTGCAGATTCCATAATGTTTATTGCACTTACATTGGCTCCAGCTGTGTGAGCATCATATCTCTGCCAGCTTCTTGCCTACCTTTTTCTTCCAGGTGAGCCTAGGGTCTGTTCTCACCTTACAGATACAAGAAAAATTTCTATAGTCCAAGCTGCTCACATTCATATTTCTTCCAGGCCTGCAAGAGAAGCTTCACTCCCCTCATTCATGTTTCTGTCCAGCTTGCAACCTCACCTGCAAAGCCTGCCCCGGGCACAGATTTTATGCCACTTGTCCTGTGTACTGGTTCTGTCCCTGCAGTGGGTTTGCTCACTTTGCAGCAGCATCTTCAAAGAGGTATTGAAGCTTCCACAGAGATAATTTCTGAGGAGCCTGGAAGATTTTCTGCTCTGATGCATCCCTTGCTACCATGTTCCTGTCCCAGATCAAAAACCTGTTTTTCCAGTGTCTGAAAAACATGCATGTATTAGAAAGGGATCAAAGTGACAACTGATTAGAAGTATGTATGGGATACCTGTCAGGCTGGAACTAGAACTGGAATGAAGTGAGAGCGTGGAAAGGCAGACTAATACTCTGTTAATGCTTTGCTTTGCCCATCTTCACTGCTGTTGAGGTTCACCACCTTGTAGCAGGTGATTTTTTCCTCCCATATAAACTTTACCCAAGATGCTTACCAGAAATGCGGTGAAGTTCTTCAAGCCTTGACATGCTTGATTAGGGGAGGGTGAAAAGCAGCAGTGGCCCTTCCCTTTTCTCTCTCTCTCTCTTACACCTACCTATGCATAACGGTAACTTCACTCTTCCCTTAGGGCAGGTGCACTCGACACAGTCCAGCATGTCCATCACACACAGGAGTGAGGCAGGCCAGTGCACGGTAAGCACTGTAGAGACTGGGTACAGAAAGAAATGCATAGGAGGGAACAAATTACATAGCAGAAAGTAGGGGGAAATCAGATTAAGGGTGGGATGTAGATAGAATAGCAGAGATAGAAGTTACAATTGTCCTGTCTTCCTGGGTGTGAGCAAACCTTCCTCTCTTTTTCCTGAGATTCACAGTCTGGGATGTGACTCTTGTAAGGGAGCTGGGCATTGTCCTGACCGCTTCCTATATCCTAGTCTGCATGCTCTCTCCATAGGGTGCTGGTGGAGGATGGAACAGGTGAAGCTTTGGTGCTGTGCAGGAACCAGCATGTGGCATCAATGCTGGGCCTGAGCCTTCTGGAATGGGAAGCTCTGCTAAAATGTGTGCAGAGAACGGGCAGCGTACTGATTCAGCATGGGGAAGCTACTGGCATGGGGGTGAGTGGGTTGTTCTAGTAGTGATTGCAGCATGCTGGCCTCAAAAGCCTCAACTGGACTGGATTTTCATTTGCTGTGGGCAGTCCAGTAGCTCCCTGCCTCCTCCTTCACATTCACTGGCAACACACCCTTTCCTTCCTCAGTGTGCAGAGGAACCTGAGGATCTCGTTGCTTTCTACCTAAGGAGCCTGTGTAAGAGTCCTCTTATCTGTCGTCCTATCCTGCTGGATTTCAGCCTAGATAGGAAGCCCTCCAGGATCCTGGAGCCTGGTAAGCAAACACTGTTGGCTTTTGTCATACTTAGCGTGGGAAGGAAGGGAGAAGCTGTCTCACCAGGCTGGGGAGAAGAGCTGCGTTCACTGCACACACATCAAGATCTTTCAACTGTGAATTCTGTAGTGTGGAGCTAAGATGTTTCTTACCAGAACCACACTCATGAAAATACATAACATATAATATAAAAGTCACTATCTACAACAATACTATAGATGATTTTTTTCCACATTGCATAGAAGCATAGAGCTACTTTAAAGAGCAAGGTTCCCATGGGATTCTGGCCAGCCAGAGCTATTGTGCAGATGTCTCAAATCAAGTGGGTTTTGACTTTAGTCAGGAGACTGAGCCTGGAAATCGTCACCATTTCTACAGAGTTTAAAGTGGCAAAGAGTTTTGAATTCATGGGTGTTCATATCTGAGCTCAAGCTGCCACAAGTGCACACGTGCTGCATTAAGGGGACATTGTTGTTAGCTGCTTAAGCTAACCCTACCACTTGAGTATGTGTCCAGTGCTGCAGGGGTTGATTTGCTCAGCTCCCCAGAGGATGCTCTGCTGTGGAGACCACCTCTTTGGCTGTCATGTAACTCTGTCTGTAAGGCCAGTTTGCTGACAGTGAGAAAAGATACGAAGCTCAACGCATCAGCCCTGTGAGCAGCACAGTTCATAGTGTTTCACAGTGTAGCATGGCTGTTTCACTTAAGCTGGAGGGATGCTGGCCAAATGCCTTTGTCAGCTTACATCCTGCATTGATTAATCATTCTGTTCTTTGAAGTTTAGCAGATGCCAAGCAGCTGCTACAAGGCCTTCCCTCCCCCAGGAACACCTACAGCTGTGTGCTAGGGCAGAGCAGGAGCCTGTGCAGAGTTCTTACTGGTTATATCTTTTCCTTGCAGCTCCACTGCAGCTGAGAAATTTTCGGTGCAATGAAGTGGAATTTGTGTCACAAATGAGACCTCGGCCAAGCCTGCTGTGCCTGAATGTGGAGGAAGTGAAACACCACATCTTGAGCTATCTAAACAGCAAGAGGATTAGCAGGACTTCAAGTTGCTGCTGCGTGGGAGCTGCTGACTAACATCTCTCCCAGTGCAAGAGGAATTGGGGAAATATCTCCTGGTATTGGGAGCTTTTTGTTTAATCTCCTTTCCAGTTGGAGCGCCCACCAAGCTGTGAACACAGGGTGAAGGGTGCCATTGAGAATCTGCTCTCACTAGTGGAATTCTGAATGGTCATTCTGGACCATTGCCAGCAGTGAGGCTGGGCTAACATTTTGAAAGTGAGATGTTTATTTCCTACATGACAGTGGTTGCTTTGGGCCCAGGGCACACAGTGTGTGTATTTTGTGGCAGTATCTACTAAAAACAAAGCTATTAAAATTGAGTTTAAACAACAGCAGCTCTGGTTTAGTATTGGGGTTTACTTTCATAGCAGAGCATAGATCCTTGGTTTATGAACCAGAGCCAGGCATTTTTGCAGATCATTCAGTGTCTTCCTGTGAGACTTGAGCTGTCACAAGGGCTGGTCTTCTTAATCCAACTGAAATTTATTCACATGGTGTTTTTAATGTCTTTCCTTCCTCCAAGAAGAGGAGGTTTTGGTGAAATCTGTTTAGCTGGCTGCGGGAAACGTGGTCAAGGCCCCACAGATCAATGTGATCAAGGCGATGCAACATGGACTCCAGACTATTCAATGTGAATTATGCCAGAGACATTTATTGATCATTTCGGCTCTCAGTATATACCCACAAGGCATAAAGCACGTGCCTACACATTAGCATAATTAGTCAAGGACAACCCACTCCATCAGCATAAACCATGCTTGCTTTCCTCATTAACGAGGTGTCTGACATCTATCCTTTCTGAGATAAGTTAGCCAGCAGCTGGTGGGAACCAAGGTCAGCATCCGCCTGTTATTATCCTTCTTCACTTTGCATTCCCACAAGGAAGAAGGTGAAAAAGTTACTATTTGGAAGCCAGATTTTGGTACAAAATCACAGGACTAGGTAGGTATTGTTTTGCGGCTTGAATAGCAGCCTGAACACTTAGGGCTGATAATAGGAAAGCAGCAAACTGTGACACAAACACAACATGGTACAGGATTGCCTATTTGCTCCTGATGATTAAGGGAATGACTGCAATGCCATGTGCTGGTGGCAATGTCTTGTCCGTGGTGGCACAGCAGACCAGCCAGTGAAATACAGGGGAGATCACCATTTCAGGATATTCCTCTCCTCTGCTTGCAGTGGTGACCAAGTGTTCTCCACTTGCTTCTGGCAAAATAACACCCATATCTTTCACCTTGTACTGTGGGCCAGTGAATCCTACACACAATTACTTTTCACCTTATGTGCAGTGTATTTGGACAGATGCTCTGGTTTATGTTTGGCTTTTTCAAAGTTTCCCCCATCCCCTGCCCTTTTCACTTTCAGCCTTGTATTAAAATTTAAGTGGGTTTAGTATCTTTCCTCTCCGGGCCTGCTGGTTGATTCTAGGACCAAAGCATGAGTGGCACCAGACTTGACAAGGCACCATTGATTCTGTGCAGCCTGCCCTAGGTGATCCTGCTTTTGGCACAGAGTTGGACTCTGATGTCTGGAGGTCGCTTCCAACCTCTGATATTCTGTGATTCTATGATTCAGGTTCTGAGCCTCCATCCTACAAGAGGCTGCCAAAACAGCTTGAAGCAAACGTTCACAGAAGTGACATGCTTTTATTTTTCTCTAGGTGCTTTTGGCTTAATAGAGAAGATTTTGCTAAGTCTTCCCAACAAAATCCCCCAAATGAGTATTCAGGAGGAGAATGTTGACTGTGCTGTAAGATGAAGAAATCAAAGATTTGTTAGCTTTTAGCACTCTGAGTTTGAAGGATCAGTTCTCAGCTGTACTACAGTACACCCTCTTCCTGTTGTCTCTTGAGCTTCTTCCCCTTGACAGAGTTCTGGCTACTGGGTTATTTCAGACAAGAGAACACATCTCATTCTTGTGACCAGAGTTATTTTACTTCATTTATACAAATCCCCTTATCTTCCTTGCTCATTCTGACACCAAACAAAATCTCCTGTTGTTGGCAGGGGTAACAAATAATCATGTAGCTGATTTTGTTTGTGCTACTGCAAGCTGTGGAATTGAGAGGGACTCTTTAAAGTTCTCAGCCCAAGAGAGAGGAAAGTATGAAGCATGTCCTGCCACCAGGGCAGCTGGAGTAACTCTTACAGAAGGAAAAGAGACATTTCTTTCAGCTGACTTCTGTAGTTCCACACTTCATCACCAGTTTACCTCTAGAGCCCACCATCCAAAGCTAGTGAATACTAGAAGTAGCTGTCCTGTGCTTTGACAGGCTACAGCCCACCCTTCCCCAGGTCCAGGTGCGATTGCTCATTCTGGCAGCTCTGTCTAGCCTTCTTCAAAGTGTCTGTAGCAGGTACTATTTACTGAAGGTACTGTGCTGTGCAGTGGAATTATCAGAGTAATGTGAGTACAAGCAATCATGGAAATCATGGAAATGGAGGGGAAGAAGCCCGCACTGCTTTGGAGCCATGAACTATAACAAAGGTTCACCGGGTGCACATAGCAGCAAGCAATATGTCTCGCTTTTGGGTCAGAGAGAAGGTTGAGAAGGGAAGACAAAGAGAATGAGAGGACAAGTAAGAGAAAGCAGTTGATAGTGTAAAATAATAATCTCTAAGTTTGCAGAAAGTAATGGAAGAAGCCATCAGGAAGCGTGTGGGAGGGACAAGCCATGTGTCCTGCCTAAAGCTGGAGGATGGGCACAAGGGAAGGACACAGCCTCCCATTTGATAAGCTTGAGGTTGGTATGATGCTGTAACCAAACTCAGCCAGATCATAGAATCAACCAGGTTGGAAGAGACCTCCAAGATCATCCAGTCCAACCTAGCACCCAGCCCTGTCAATCAACTAGACCATGGCACTAAGTGCCTCAGCCAGGCTTTGCTTGAATGCCTCCAGGGATGGTGACTCCACCACCTCTCTGGGCAGCCCATTCCAATGCCAATCACTCTCTCTGTGAAGAACTTCCTCCTAACATAAAGCCTAGACCTCCCCTGGCACAACTTGAGACTGTATCTCCTTGTTCTGTTGCTGGGTGCCTAGCAGAAGAGACCAACCCCCACCTGACTACAGCCTCCCTTCAGATAGTTCTAGACAACAAGTCACTCCTGAGCCTCCTCTTCTCCAGGCTAAACAACCCCAGCTCCCTCAGCCTCTCTTCACAGGGCTGTGTTCCAGGCCTCTCACCAGCTTCACTGCCCTTCTCTGGACACATTCCAGTACCTCAACGTCTCTCTTGAATTGAGGGGCCCAGAACTGGACACAGCACTCAAGGTGTGGCCTGACCAGTGTTGAGTACATTGTCCTACTGGCCACACTGTTCCTGATCCAGGCCAGGATGTCATTGGCTCTCCTGCCCACCAGGGCACACTGATGGCTCATGTTCAGCTACTATCTACCAGCACCCCCAAGTTCCTGTCTGCCTGGCTGCTCAGATGATCTGAATCTGCCTTTACTGAGCATAGATACTTAGGAGTTTTCATTTCCAAGCTTACCTCCGGGTCCAGTAGTGTTTCTGGTTGTTCTGTGTAGGCTTTATATTGACAGCAAATACAGGGGAAGCAGAAGTATCCAATGATAGGCCAGAAGGGAGGAAGACACTGACTTTGTGTTCAGATTCACTAGCTGGAAGTCGGTTCCCCTTATAATGGTGAAATCTAGCAGAAGAATAATGAGAAGCTACCAGAATGGGAAGGCATCAGGAAAGGCGAAATGAGTGTGTGTATTTTTTGCTCCCCATTTTTCTGAATGTTGATAAAGACAGATCCTGCCTCTTGTGCTGCAGACCCAATGCTGTAGAAGAGCTATGATCCTCTTAAGTAGAACAGGGTGTTTTTTCTAAGCTCAGGCTTTTTGGAAAGCTTGCTTTCCTGTGAACAAGGTGGCCTTTTAAATAAAGGAAGTGGATTGACATCAGAGATCGTTGTTAGTAACAACCAAAGTGACCTGCTGGTTGGGCAAACAAAAGGGATCTAGGCTGAACTGGCTAAAGAGTTAGAAGTTCAGAGGTTCCTTCTTACATGTCAGTTCAATTCCTCTGCTAAGGAAGAGATTTGTTACCTTGAAAACCATTTGCAGCAGCAAGACCAAGCAGTCTGTCCTTTCCTTCATCCCAGGGACATAGAATCATAGACTCATAGAATCAGTCAGGGTTGGAAGGAACCACAAGGATCATCTAGTTCCAACCCCCCTGTCATGGGCAGGGACATCCTACACTAGATCAGGCTGGCCAGAGCCCCATCCACAGAGAGAGGCTGGGATTAGCCATGGGGTGTGATCCCTTTCTTGATTGAAACTGCACATCAGCAGAAGGGAGGCAGTCTGCAGGACTCCCCACCCCAATGCACACAGGTTCACTTTTTAAACTCTCTACTCCTACCAGCCTGTGGTTTGTGGGTGGTGTTAAGACTACTTGTCACTTTGATGTTGCCTGTAGCCTTGGCAATGCTGTTCTCAATCATGCAGGTGAAGGTGACGTTAGCAATAACATTGTGCAGAAAGGAAAAAACTTTCAGAGTGATGTTTTCAGCATTCAGCTCATAGCTGGTATTGGCAATGTGATGTAGGTACTCCCTAGACTTGCTGTAGGCTGTCCAGTGCACACCAGGCTGAGGGAACCAGCATGGTGCTTCACACTGCAACCCGTCCCTGCTGCTGCTCTTCTCCATGCAGACCTTGGGAGTGCTGAAAGCTTTGGGAGATGAGACAGAAAAAAGGTGTATGTCTAGGAACTAGGCACGAGACACTCAACTGCATCTGCCAATCAGCAGTGTCTTAAAGCCAAGACAATCTCAAATGAAACTTTGTTAGCCTTGGTCTCTGTGCATTTCTCATATTTCCTACCTGCACATATGTGAAGTGAAACAAGAGCTTTGCAGGAGAGCAGAATTCACCAGTTTTGACAGAAATGAACCCTAGTGCAGCATTTCAAGTATCCTTTGTGTAGATGACTTCAAACACCTAATCAAGCGACCAGAACAGCAGGTAGATTCATAAGGTTTCAAAGAAGGGTAGGAGGCCAAGTCCCCACAGGACTCATGCAAACACAAGCCAAGGTCCACTGGCCATGCTGTTAGCTACTGTAGCTCCAATCAGTTCTTCCATCCTTGCCATTGCAAGATAATGAGTTTATGAGCCCAGCAGTTTTTCTTACACTGCTTGGGGAAGTGCTTCACATAGCAACAAGGCAGAAAACCCTTTCAGTAAGAAACTGGGGGCTGTGAAATGACACCCACGAGACATTCCGGGGACACTAACTCTCATTATGCCTTTCTGTCCCAGATGGGCTCCCTGTGAGTGACATGGGGAAGTGTCTGCATCTCCAACACATCTCTCACAAGCTTCTGCAGAGAAGCTGGCACCCATCTCCTGATGTTCTGGCTCTGCTGGGCCAAAAGCAGAGGCTGGACCTGCAAGAAAACAGCCTGGATCACTCAAGAGCTCTGCTGGTGACTACTGTCATGTCACAACAGGCCTGAAGCACAGAGGATCCCGTGTGCTGACAGTACAACTGGCCTCACTACAAATGTGGTCACCCATCCAAAAACTGCACTTGCTTGGCTTGCAGATATCTGACAATGTTTCATTTCCCAGCTTGAGCTGTAGTGCTCAGGAGTTGTGCTGGGACTTCAGGGATGCCAGCAAAAGCCAGCCAGGGGAACACTAAGACTACCCTACCTATCTGTGCAGTCTCACATTCTCCCAATTGCAGAGCCTGTGTGACTCACCACAGGTTCATCAGAAAGACCCAGAGGTAACAGAAACAGGTGAAACACTGCTCAGCTCAGCAGAGATGTGCTGTTTTGTGCCAGCTGTCAAAAGAATGGCCAAACTCAGGAGGTTCAGAAGAATTAAGCACCCACAAGTGAAAGTCTGTCTTTCTGTGCACGTTTTGAGAATGGCTCATAACTAGATGACCAAATAACTCTAGCAAATAGGTAATACTTCAGATAACTTTCAGATACTTCAGATAACATCTTTGTTGGCACCATGGACAGTGGCATTGAGTTCACCCTCAACAAGTGTGCTGGTGACACCAAGCTGTGTGGTGCAGCAGACACACTGGATGGAAGGGATCCATCCAGAGGGACCTGGACAGGCTGGAGAGATGGGCACAAGCCAACCTCAGGATGTTCAACAAGACCAAGTGCAAGGTCCTGCTTCTGAGTCGGGGCAATACCAAGCACAAATCCAGGCTGGGCAGTGAGTGGCTAGAGAGCAGCCCTCAGGAGAGGGACTTGGGGATGCTGCTGGATGAGAAGCTCAACATGAGCCAGCAGAGTGCAATTGCAGCCTGGAGAGCCAAACAGAGCCTAGGCTGCATCAGTAGAAGTGTGGCCAGCAGGTCAAGGGAGGTGATTCTTCCACTCTACTGTGCTCTGGTGAGACCTCACCTGGTGTACGGTGTCCTGTTCTAGAGCCCCCATTACAAGAGGGATGTGGAGTTGCTGGAGCGTGTCCAGAGAAGGGCCACGAGGATGCTCAGAGGGCTGGAGCAGCTCTGCTATGACGACAGACTGAAAGAGTTGGGGCTGTCCAGTTTGGAGAAGAGGAGGTTCCGAGGTAATCTTCTTGTGGCCTTTCACTATTTGAAGGGGGCCTATAAAAAAGCTGGAGAGGGACTTTTGAGGCTATCAGGTAGTGACAGGACTTAGGGGGAATGGAGCAAAGCTGGAGGTGGGTAGGTTCAGACTGGCCGTGAGGAGGAAGTTGTTCAGCATGAGAGTGGTGAGAGCCTGGAATGGGTTGTCCAGTGGGGTGGTTGAGGCTCCGTCCCTGGAGGTGTTTAAGGCCAGGCTGGATGAAGCTGTGGGCAGCCTGTTCTAGGGTAAGGTGTCCCTGCCCACAGCAGGAGGGTTGGAACTAGATGATCCTTGTGGTCCCTTCCAACCTTGACTGATTTTATGATTCTAACTGTAATATGGGCAGCTTGGTGGTTTGGCAAAAAGACTTTAAACCTGGATATATTAGAAAAACAGCAAGAACTTAATAAATGGGCTACAAGCCTGCAAACTTTACTATGTAACACTTATGGCTAGAGATACCTTAATTACAGAGAGAAAAATCCTTATAAGATCTTTATAAAACCTTTATAAGATCAATCAGCTACTGCCACTCTTAGGCACTCCACCATCAATTATGTAGCTGGTAGACTACATGTGGTAAAATAGAAGATAAAAGACAACTGAGAGCATGAAAATAACAATTCCTCCTGGAATGAGGATGTGTAAAGAGCCAGGAAGGTCTTAGACACCTCTAGAAAATCAAAACATCTGAACCAGTTGTGATGGTTTGGGTGTTACGTGCTCTACCTGCCCCCCCCCCAACTCACACACTTTGGAAATCACCCAGACTAGACTCAGCTGGCTCTGGAAATTTGAATGGAGTTTATTATTTACAGCTTAGCACAATATACAAGCAGATATTTACAGTATATACAGTTATATACAGAAATATACAAAGTAGAAGGTAATACAGAAACACAACAACCCTCCCAGAAACCTGAGTCCCCAGGAGGGGCTCTCAACTGCTCCTTCACCTTCCCCCTATCACTCTCAACCTTACCCCAGTCCCAAGGAAGAATGGAGGTTTGGCCAGGGGCTTAGGAAGCAAAGTGGATTAGGAAAGAAAAATACACGGAGGGTGAGGTTAGAGACATAGCTGCAGCTCTGAGTTTCCCAGCAGGAGAAGTTCTGCCTTATCTATGTTTTGATTCTTATTCTTACTTCTCAGCAAGCCAATGAGTGAGGTCGACATCAGCCTTGTTTTCCTTCCACAGCCTATAATCTAATTCTTCTCACCAAAACATTCCAGCTAGGCTCAAACTAGCACACTAGTCTACTGGAGGCGCAAGCGCCACTCACATAGCCTCTAGAACTGGTGCATAGACCTGGGAGAGCTGCACCACCCCGTGCTTTGCAGCAGGATATGCCTCCCTCTATCCCTTACCTGCTGTTTGGTAGAGCAGCACTGTGTCTCCGCTGCCTCTGGCCGTGGTGACAGAGCACCAGTAGGTACCAGCATCGGAGAGCTGCACATCCCTCAGCTCCAGCGAGGCACTGCCACCAATCACCTGGTCTGCAAACACCACTTTACAGCCCTAAAATGACACATCTTGCTCTCACAGCTGGTCCTTCCTACTTCTAAACTCATGAACAGTCCTGGCTACCCCCTCCTTGGCCCACTGGATCACAATGCTGCTCATCCAGATGTCAGGCTCAAAAGTGCAGCCCAGGATGCTACACTGACCGATGTTCCCTGGAGATGTCTGTGTCCTCATGCTGATTGAGTGCTTTCCTGCATGGAGAAAGCAAAGCAGTGTGAGAAAGGTGGGACAGTGAGTGTTGAGAAAGGCCAGACCATCCTGCAGCTGTCATACACCACTGGCCCAAGGCTGAAAAAGCACCAGCACATCACAAGGACAACAGCAGCAGCTACCGGCTGTCAGAGATCAGATCACCTTCCATGGCTTATATACCAAGAATAAGCACAGGAACATTTCTATAGAATCATCAAGTCCAACCATTATCTATCTCTCCCAAGGCTGGTGCTAAACCATGTCCCTCAGCGCCACATCACTGTATCTTTTAAATACCTCCAGGGATGGTGATTCAGCCACCTCCTTGCAGAGCCTTTTTCGGGGTTTGAGAATCCTTTCAGAAAGGAAGTTTCTTCTAATAGCCAATCTAAGCCTCCATGTGATACAATGTGAGGCCATTTTCTCTCATTCTATCACTTATTACTGGAAAGATCAACAGCCACCTGGCTCCAACCTCCTTTCAGGGAGCTGTAGAGAGCAAGGAGGTTTCCCTCAGCCTCTTTTTCTCCAGACTAAATGACCCCAGTTCCCTCAGCCACTCTTAGCAAGATCTGTTCTCCAGACTCTTTACCATATTGTTGTACTATTTTGGACCTTCTCCAACACATCAGTATCCTTCTTGTACTGAGGGCCCCAAAACTGCACATAGTACTTAAGCCATGGCCTCAGGCAGGATGCTTCAGAAAGTATCTCCTCTTATTTATTTGACATAGAATATATATATAGAATTTGTGTGGTGTTTCCCTGAAGAGAGACCTTGCCAGGCTGGATGGTTGGGCAGAGGCCAATGGGATAAGATTTAACAAGGCCAAGTGCAGGCCAAATTGGTTACTTTTTGTTTAACCTAATTTTGAAGAAGATCAAAGCTAAACTTACATCATTTTTTTGGAGTTGGGGGGGATTTCAGGTGGCTGACCCTTGTTCAGAATTTTATTCACGTCAGACTGTGGTATTGCTGGTGTGTGTGATTTTAGGTCTTATAATTTTTTATTTTATAATAATTTTAACATTATGTGTGAGAAACTCAAGTGTGATGCCTTTAAGAAGTAAAAAGAAGGGGCCAGTGTCCCATACGAAAGGTAAACAAAGTACCAATATGGGGGAGGCACCACTACACCTCCTCTCCTAGATTCCGGGAAAGCTGTCAATGTTCCTACCAGAAATGATAACATGGCAGGATGCCCAGGAACACAGGTGACTACTCAAAGCCAAGATGTTCCCTCAACTAATAACGCTAATTCAGCCAGTTTGACTCCCCAGGCAGCAGAAAAAAAAACTTAGCCCTAAGGCAGATTTGAACTCAATGGCCTCAGGCCAGACCCCCAATAATTCAAAACCACTAGTGGACTCATCAAAGCCTGTCTCACTGCAGGTTTTCTTGGTGCCTGGCAAGGTGAAATCTAAGACAAGACATTTGACAAAGAGTGATTCAAAAGAGGACTTAGGAGAGGGGACCTCTGGTGCACAAGAGAAGGAAGAGTAGACATATAGTCTTCAAGATTTGGCCAACATACTTAGATCCCAGTACTGTGATGAGAGGAGTGCTGTGAGGTTGGCTGCCAAGAAAGAGGATGGTTCCAATGAGTTTAAGAATGCTCTTAGGAAAGTTCTATTTCTAGGCCAGGGACAACCAGAACAACAAGAGGAAGAGGAGAAGGATGGCATCCAGGATTCCAACGATCCTCTCAGAGAGGTCAGGGAAGTTAGAAAGGAATACTCAAGGGAATCAGAAGAACCAATCCTAAGCTGGCTGGTGAGATGCTGTACTATTGGTGCCAATGCCCCACAGGTAGGAGACAAGTCTGCCAAGCAGCTAGGATCACTCACAAAGGAGAGCGGAGTGGACAAATACCTAGCAAGTCCTCTTGGTAAGGTTAGCTTGTGGACACGCCTTCTGTTGGCTGTGGCTATGAGATATCCTTCCCGAGATGATCTGCCATGGGCGGCCAAGAAGTGGAACACCATTGAGCAGGGAATTATGCTTCTGAAGGAGTTTGCTGTGAAGGAAGTGCTCAATGGAGATCATGGCACACATGACCCTGATGACATTCCTCTTGGAACAGGTCTCATGAAGAAGCTTGTGAAGCTTGCTCCTACATCCTATGCTAACATCTTGGCTAGCAGGTTTCTATCAAGAAGTGATAATGGAAGGTCTTTCACTGTTGGTGAATTCACTGCCCAGCTCAGGCAGATGGAAGACAGCTTGTCACATTCTGCTACAGTCTCTGCTATAAAGACTATGACTACAGAGATAAAGGGGATGAAAGATGACATTAAAGATAGCATTAAGCATGGCATTAAAGATAGCAAGAAAGAACTGAAGGAGGAAACCAAAACCAATCTGGAAGTGATACCATCCCTGCATCATCTGAATGGGTGCATGTTTCTGCCATCAGGAACAGACGCCCACCTCCTGCAAGGCAATTCCAGCCCAGCAGGAGACAAATTACACCTAGACATTAGCAAGCACGTGCGTCACTGTGGATAATCCTGTGTGACCAGTTTGCTGAGAACATGAATAAGAGGGATGGTCAGCCTACCTCAGTTCTTTCAGAGAGAGTCAGGGAACTGCAGAGTGGCAGAAACAGAGGCAGCAATGCCAGAAAAGTATCTGTCACTTCTTCAGCTCCCCAGAGCTACTGCAATTATTCCAACAATTGCAACTTCTCTCACAACACCAATCATTGTGTACAGCCCACATGCCATGTTCAGCATTGGGGGTGCCCTGCCTCCAGCTGGGAGGAGGAAAGAGATAGTGGAGAAAAGTGAATCTATTGAAATGTATTCATTAGGTGGCCTGGCAGTTCAAAAGTTCGGAAATACAGGGCTTTAGTTGACACAGGTGCTCAGTGTACTTTATGGCTATCAAATTGCAAAGGGACAGAATCGATCCCTATGTCTGGACTCACTGGTGGATCTCAAGAGTTAACTAAGTTGCAGGCTGAGATAAGTTTGACTGGTAAAGAGTGGAAGAAACATCCTATTGTAACTGGTCCTGATGCACCTTGCATTCTGGGAATTGACTTCTTGAAACAAAGTTGTTTCAAAGATCCTAAGGGTCACAAATGGGCTTTCAGAATAGCATCTGTAGAAACTGAGGATGGTAAATTGTAACTGTGCATTAGACCTGAACTTTCAGATGAGTCTGCAGTTGTGGGACATCATGACATAGAGGATCTGGAACTGCCAATTGCTACTCAAACTGTTCACCACAGGTAGTACAGAACTAACCATGACTCTTTGTTGCTCATTCATCAGCTGATTCGTCAATTGGAAAGTCAGACTGTCATTGAGAAAGGTCTTTCACCTTCAACAGTCCCATCTGGCCTGTGCACAAGCCTAATGGAGACTGGACACTGACAGTAGACTTTCATGTCCTCAACGAGGTGACTCCACCCATGAGCGCAGCTGTGCCGGACATGCTGGAACTCCAGTACGAGCTGGAATGAAAGGAAGCTAAATGGTATGCTACCATAGACATTGCTAATGCTTTCTTCTCTATTCCCATAGCAAAGGAGTGCAGGCCTCAGTTTGCATTCACCTGGAGAGGAATCCAGTACCAGTTCCACCGTTTGCCTCAGGGGTGGAAACACAGCTCAACAATCTGTCACTCAGTCATCCACAATGCACTGGAGAAAGGTAAAGCTCCAGAGCACATCCAATTCATCGACGACATCATTGTGTGGGGCCAAACTGCTGAGGAAGTCTTCGAGAAAGACAACAAAAATCATTGACATTCTGTTGCAAGCAGGTTTTGCCACCAAAAGAGACAAGGTCAAAGGACTTGCCAGAGAAATTCAGTTTCTGGGAGTGCGGTGGCAGGATGGTCGCCATCACATTCCTCAGGATGTGATCAACAAAGTCTCCACCATGGCAGTTCCCACAAATAAGGAGGACAATCTATCTTTCTTGGGTACAGTGGGATTTTGGAGACTACACATTCCTGGATTCACTCAAATTGCCAAACCTCCGCATGATGCAGCTTGTAAGAGAAACAGTTTCGAGTGGGGACCTGAACAACAAGCAGCCTTTGATCAGATCAAACGAGAAGTAGTCCATGCAGTGGGCTTGGGACCTGTGTGATCTGGTCCAGACACTAAAAACATTCTGTACACGACTGCCAGTGACAATGGTCCAACTTGGAGCATTTGGCAGAGAGCTCCAAATGAGACACGTGGTCATCCACTTGATTTCTGGGGTCGCAGCTACAGAGGTTCAGAGGCAAATTACACCCCAACAGAGAAAGAGATACTAGCAGCCTATGAAAGAGTGAAAGCAGCTTCTGAAGTGATTGGAACTGAGTCACAATTGCTTTTAGCTCCTAGATTGCCATTTCTAAACTGGATGTTCGAAGGCAAAGGTTCATTACTGCATCACACCACAGATGCAAATGGATGGCTTTGATAACCCAACGAGCACAAATGGGTAATCTAGATTGACCTGGTTGTCTCGGTTCTAACTTACATTTCCAGAGACTCCAATAAATTTGATAGAACCAATAACAATTGTACAAAGTGCCCTTTCTATGTGTCCATGGATTAAGGGTTCTTAAATTCCTTCTTGGTCCCCGGCTGTATCCAAAGGCGATGTTCTTCTCTGGTCCGGTGCAGGCTGGTGAGGTGAAGTGTGAGCAGGACAGGAACACGGAAGAAGGAAAACAGGAACAGTTCTTCTGGGAACTCAGGAAAAAGTCTTTTCCCTCTGGAAGGAAACATCAGGAACAGTCTCTCACTGTAGGGCATCAGGGAAACAGGTGTAGATGACATGGTTGTATACATCCTCTGGAGGGAAAACCGGGACCAGTCTTTCACTGCAGGGCATCAGTGAAGAATCAGGTGCAGGGTTCTGTTGGACGCCTCATTGCGATGATGTAGAATTCCTCTGGATCACTGCTTGTGTGGTGTAGATTCTGTTGGACACGTTGTGATGAAGGTGTAACTAGAAAAAACAACTTATAACCATTTATAAACTATAATACAATTGTTACACAACTATTACACAGCTATGATATAAGGTAACATGGAACCAGCCCTGAGACTTAGACCTTTTCAGCTAAAGTGAGATTTCTCTGTGGGACACACTCAATAGCACCTGTTTCAAGCATGACCCAGCATGTGTGACCAGGACCCTCTGCAGATACCACCTCTTTGATAGGTTTGCCCCCAGAAGCAGGAGCAACCCACACAGTTTTTCCCCAGTAGATTCCTTTCGCAGACCACAGGAACTCCATCTCCCTCAACTATGGGCAATAGGGCAGTCTGAGCAGGACCAGCTCTGTTGACTCATCCCCTGCTATTCACCAGCCAGGTGGCTTCTGCTAGGCATTTCTCCCAGTTTTTGAGAGTTGCACCCCCCATAGCTTTCAGGGTTTTCAGCAGGCCATTGTGATGCTCAATCTTTCCTGCAGCTTGTGGATAGTATAGGATGTGGTAAACCCATTCTATCCCATGCTCTTTTGCCCAGTTGCTTATGAGGTTGTTCTTGAAATGGGTCCCATTATCTGACTCTATTCTCTCTGGGGTACCATGTCTCCATAGGATGTGACTCTGCAGACCCAGAATGGTGTTACGGGCAGTAGCATGAGGTACTGGAGAGGTTTCCAGCCACCCCATGCTTCCCTCCACCATGATTAACACACACTGTTTGCCACTGCGAGACCGAGGCAGAGTGATATAATCAATCTGCCAGGCCTCCCCATACTTGTGTTTTGACCACCGTCCCCCCGTACCACAAAGGCTTCATGCACTTAGCTTGCTTTATGGCAGCACAGATGTCACAGTCATGGATAACCTGAGCTATGGCATCCATGGGTATGTCCACGGACCTGTCTTGGGCCCATTGGTATGTGGCATCTCTTCCTTGGTGGCCAGAATAGTCATGTGCCCACCAAGCTAGGAACAGTTCACCTTTGTGTTTCCAGTCCAGGTCTGTCTGGGAGATGTGGGCAGCCAAATCAGCTTGGTGGTTGTGCTGCTATTCTTCAGTGGCTCTGCTCTTGGGGATGTGAGCACTGATGTGTCTGATTTTAACTGGTAGCTTGTCCAGGCATGCAGAAATGTCTTGCCAGAGGTCAGCAGGCCAAACAGGCTTCCCCTTTCTCTGCCAGTCATTTTGCTTCCATTCCTTCAGCCACTCCCATAAGGCATTTGCTACCATCCACAAATCAGTGTAGATGTAGAGCATTGGCCACCGTTCTCGCTCTGCAATGTCCAGGGCCAGCTGGATGGCTTTTACCTCAGCATATTTGCTGGATTTGCCTTCTCCGTCTTTTGCCTCTGCAACTCTGCGTGTAGGGTTCCAGATGGCAGCCTTCCATCTCCACTTGCTACCTACCAGGTGGCAGGATCCACCTGTAAACAGAGCGTATGTCTTTTCCTCATCAGGAAGGTCACTGTAGGGGGAGGCTTCCTCGGCATGGGTCACTGTCTTCTCTTCTGCTGGTTTTCTGAAGTCAGTGCCCTCTGGCCAGTTTGTGATGACTTCCACAATGCCAGGGTGCTCAAGGGTCCCCATCCTAGCTCTCTGAGTTATTAGAGCCGTCCACTTACTCCAAGTGGCATCTGTGGCATGGTGTGGAGTTGGACCTTTCCCTTTAAACATCCAAGTTAGGACTGGAAGCTTTGGAGCTAAAAGGAGTGGTGACTCCATCCCAGTCACCTCAGAAGAGGCTCTAACTCCCTCATAGGCAGCTAGAATTCCCTTCTCTGTGGGGGTATAATTGGCCTCTGAGCCTTTGTACGCCTTGCTCCAGAACCTGAATGGGCGGCCCCGTGTTTCATCAGGAGCTTACTGCCATAAGCTCCAGCTAGGACCATTCTCACTGGCTGCTGTGTAGAGAATGTTCTTAATCTCTGGGCTGGTTCAAACTGGTCCCAAAGCCATGGCATGGACCACCTCTCATTTGATCTGGTTGAATGCCACCTGCTGTTCAGGTCCCCACTCAAAGTTATTTCTCTTACTTGTGACATCAAAGAGGGGTTTCAAAACTTGACTGTACCTGGGAATGTGTATCTTCCAAAAGCCCAAAAACCCTAGGAAGGATTGTGTCTCCTTCTGGTTAGTGGGTTCCACCATAGTGGCCACCTTATTTACCACATCCATAGGAATGTGTCATCAGCCATCCTGCCATAGAACTCCCAGAAACTGAATTTCTCTGGCAGGCCCTTTCACTTTGCTCCTCTTAATGGCAAAACCAGCATCCAACAGGATATTAACGATCTTCTCACCCTTCTCGAAGACCTCATCTGCTGTCTCACCCCATACAATGATGTCATCGATGAATTGCAGGTGTTCAGGAGCTCCACCCTTCTCCAGTGTGGTCTGGATGATGCTGTGGCAGATTGTAGGCCTGTGCTTCCACCCTTGAGGTAGTCTGTTCCAGTGGCACTGGACTCCCCTCCAGGTGAAAGCAAACTGAGGCCTACATTCCTCTCCAATGGGGATGGAGAAAAAGGCATTAGCAACGTCAATTGTTGCATACCACTTGGCCTCCTTTGATTCCAGTTCATACTGGAGCCCCAGCATATCAGGCACTGCTGCGCTGATTGGAGGAGTCACTTCATTCAGGCCTCTGAAGTCCACCGTCAATCTCCATTCCCCGTTGTCCTTCTGCACTGGCCATATTGGGCTGTTGAAGGGTGAGTGGCTTTTGCTGATGACAAGCTGCTTCTCCAGGCGGCGAATCAGCTTGTGTATGGGCAGCAGGGAGTCTCTGTTAATGCGGTATTGCCTGTGATGAACTACATGAGAAGCAATGGGTAACTTGATGTCCTTCACCTTGTGGGTACCAACCACGGAAGGGTCATCTGACAAGCCAGGCACGATAGACAGCTGCTCTTTATCGGCAGTCTCTACAGCTGCTATGCCAAATGCCCACTTGTTCCCTTTCGGGTCTTTGAAGTACCCTTCCCGGAGGAAGTCAATTCCCAGGATGCAAGGTGTACCAGGACCAGTTACTATGGTGTGCTCCTCCCACACATTCCCGGTGAGGCTTATCTCAGCCTGCAACATAGTCAATTCTTGTGACCCTCCTCTGACTCCTGAAATTGTAATGGTTTCGGTCCCCCTATGGCTGGAAGGTATCAGAGTGCATTGGGCACCAGTGTCTACCAAAGCTCGATACTTAGCTTCAGAAGTGCCAGGCCATTTCACAAACACATCCCAATATACTCTGTTGTCCCTGTCCTCCGCCTGGCTGGAGGCAGGGCATCTCTAATGCTGAGCAGTGTGACCACAGGAGGCACATGGACCTCTCTGGCCGGCCCGGCCCCCCACAGGCTCGGCAAGCACCGGGCGGACCACCCCTCCCCCTGTGTATCTGTTTCAGAAAGGTGCTAATGGCCTCGGCCAAGAGCGATTTGCATAAGAATGCAGTGAACCCTCCCTGTATCACATGTAAACACGGTGCAAAAACTGCTATCAAGTACCATTTTTCCCCCACAATATCTGGAGCTTCTATGTCCCAGCACATATTCTTAGAGTTGTTCCATGTTGCATTCCTAAACACAGTTAGATTTCCAACAGAGTTCAGAAAATAGGCATACACCTGAATAGGCAAGTCCTTAGAATATTCCCAAATCATATCAATCACTATCCAGAAAACACGATAACTTATAAACTTCAAGATCCATGACCAAAACAGCCATCCAAATGCCTGGATTATTAAAACTCTTAAAACATCCGTTTTTAACTTCCAAATCATGTCTAAAATAATGCTTTTCTACCTAGCCCCATGTTGAGACACCAAATAAATTGTCTTGGATCTAACTTAAATTTCCAGAGACTCCAATAAATTTGATAGAAGCAATAACAATTTTATGAAGTGCTCTTCCCCCTTCTTTCCCAAAAGAAAGGGATTAGATGGAGAGAGAGATAGAAGTAAGCACACCCAAATAAATCAATCTCACTTGATTTGGAAGTTAAAAAAAGAGAAAGTTTAACTATAACTTAAAATCTGAGGTAGGGAACTTACAAAGGATATAGGGAAGGGAAAGCAAAATACAAAATGTATAAATACAACCCGATTGTGATGACCACATGGTAAAACAAAGGAGAAACCAGGAACAGATGGTATGACTGGCATGCAAGGAGCAGAGAATGTAGAGAGAGACATGAAATCCCCCTGCTTTTATGGGACAGGAAGGGGGAGTGGGTTAACCATCACCTGGTGGTGTTCAGACCCACCCCTGGGGAGTGGTCAAAACCACCTAGGGTCAGGTTCAGGGTTACTCCCCCTGGAGGGTTAACCCTATACACTGGTCTAGTTGAGGTGATCACCAACTGGCTGGAAGGCACAG
>WAAF01018337.1:1943-33162 GCA_013400475.1 Tricholaema leucomelas
AGCCTAAACTTCCCCTGGCGCAGCCTGAGGCTGTGTCCTCTCGTTCTGGTGCTGGCCGCCTGAGAGAAGAGAGCAACCTTCTCCTGGCCACAGCCACCCCTCAGGTAGCTGTAGACAGCAATAAGGTCTGCCCTGAGCCTCCTCTTCTCCAGGCTAAACAATCCCAGCTCCCTCAGCCTCTCCTCGTAGGGCTGTGCTCGAGGCCTCTCCCCAGCCTCGTCGCCCTTCTCTGGACACGTTCAAGCATCTCAATGTCCCTTCTAAACTGGGGGGCCCAGAACTGGACACAGTACTCAAGGTGTGGTCTAACCAGTGCAGAGTACAGGGGCAGAATGACCTCCCTGCTCCTGCTGACCACACCATTCCTGATGCAGGCCAGGATGCCACTTTAGAAGTGCTGTTGACAGGGTCAAGCTGTCCGAGTACTTCTGTCAGTCACTGCTTACCAAATCAAGCTGCAATTTCCGTACTACACAAAAAACATTTTAATACAGGATTTCAACTGTCAAGGAAAAACAAACTTTGAAATAAAATGAATTGTGGTTACCTTGTAAGTGAAACTTAGCGCTGATTTCTTCTTCACCTTTCAGAGTACAACTGTAACTTCCCAGTTTACTGTTATCCAGGATCTGCAAACTTCAAAAAAGTTTCTCCATTTTGTTTCCTTCTTTTTTTGGGGGGGTGGGGGTGGGGAGGGGCTTGTATTTGTTCTACAACTTTATGTGACTGCTAACAAACATTCCAAAGAAACCAGCAGAGATCAGTAGAGGAACAAAGAACACACATTGCTGAAACTCGGATTTGAGTTCTGTACTGTGTAAGGAACAGCCTGCCAGTAAGAAAACAAGAGCACTAGAACACCTGGGAACAAATAGTTTTCACTCTCATTGGTCACAGAAAGCCATGAGCAGCATGATGTACAGGTTGTTGAACTAGATGTGGGTTCACCATACAAACTACGCAGCCAAACCTATGTAGAGATTACATATAGAAGCACAGAATGTATCTGTTTGAAAGAGACCTCAAAGATCATCCAGTCAAACCTTCAACCCAGTACTGAAGGGTCAACAATAAACCATGTCCCTAAGCACCAGGTCCACATGCTGTTTGAACTCTGCCAGGGATGACAATTCCACTGCTCTGGGAAGACCATTCCAATGTTTGATATCCTTTTCAGTGGGGAAGAGTTTCCCAATATCAGCCTAAACCTCCCCTGGAACAGCTTGTGACCATTTCCTCTATTTCTTTCTCTTGTAATCAAGGAGAAGAGGCTGTCCCCTCCTCACTCCAACCTCCTTTCAGGTAGTTGTAGAGAGTGGTAATGTCTCCCCTCATCCTGCTCTTCTTCACCAAACAACCCCAACTCCCTGAGATGCTCCTCACAGACCATGTGCTCCAAGCCCTTCACAAGCCTTATTGTACTCCTCTCTGGGCATGCTCCAGCACCTCATTCTGCTTCCTAGAGTGAGGGCCCCAGCACTGAACACAGTACTCAAGGTGTGGCCTCACCAGTGCTGAGTATAGGCAGATCATCACCTCCCTGTTCCTCCTGATCACAGTATTTCTAGTACAAACCAACATGTTAATGGCTTTCTTGGCCACCTGGGCACACTGCTAACTCATGCTCAGTTGACTATCAACCAATACCCCCAGATCTCTCTCCAATTTGTAGCTTTCCAACCTCACATCCCCAGAATGGTGACTTCCCATGGGGATGGTGTGACCCAAGAGCAGGACCTGGCACTTGGCCTTGTTGAACTTCATACAGTCAGCCTTGGCTCATTGGTCTAACCCATCCAGATCCTGCTACAAAGCTTCCTTATCCTCTAGCAGATCAGAGCCACCCAGCATGGTGCTATCTACAAATTTACTGAGGGTGCACTCAGTCCCCTCATCCAGATCATTAATAAAGGTATTAAAGAGAACAGGCCCCAGTAGTGAAGCTCAGGGGGCACCACAAGCAAGAGGTCATCAGCCAGATCTAACAGCACTCACCACCACTCTTTGGACTTGGCCACCCAACCAGTTCACCCAGTGTAGAGTACACTTATCCAAGTCTTGTGACATGAGTTTCTGAGGGATGCTGTGGGAGATAGTGTCAAAAGCTTTACTGAAGTCCAGGTAGGAAACTTCCACGGGACTTCCCTCATCTGTTTAAAAGGTTTGTTCTTTCTGAAGCCAGTATGACTACTATAGCTTCAATATAAAACAGTGTTAAAGGACTGATCTCTAATGAAGTCCAGCATCTTCTCTGCTGGCAACCTACACACTGCACAGGCACTTTTGAAAAAGGCTTACCTGGTCATTTGTGTGTATGGACTAGGAGAAAGTGGCAGAACATTCTGATCACACTTTCTGTCATAGAAGTTCTACGTAAGTATCATTGATACATTTAAGGCCAGGCTGGATGAGGCTGTGGGCAGCCTGCTCTAGGATAGGGTGTTCCTGCCCATGGCAGGGGGGTTGGAACTGGCTGATCCTTGCGGTCCCTTCCAGCCCTGACTGATTCTGTGATTCTATGCTAAGGAATCAAAGCTATTAACCTATTCACACATTTTTCAAGTTTAGCTGTAAATTACATCAATTGAAACAATGTTCTACAAGATTCAAGTTTCTGTTTGGGTTTGAAAGAATTAAAAGATAATCTTCAACCAAAAAAACTTTACTGTAAGCCTAATTTCTTCTCTCTCCTGCTAATTATAAGAAACCAGCCATTGAGGCCTTTCAGACCTCTACAAAGCAGGACTGAAGTGGAAAAGAGAATGTTGTAAATGGGAAAGTGAAGAAAGGAAGAGGAATATTATCAATCTTACTCAGATTACAACATAATTTGCTGAAGTGAATTACAGGACAACAGAGAGTTGTGTCATTATTCTATAGGGAGGTCATTCTGCCCCTGTACTCTGCACTGGCTAGACCACACCTTGAGTACTGTGTTCAGTTCTGGGCCCCCCAGTTTAAGAGGGACATTGAGATGCTTGAACATGTCCAGAGAAGGGCGACGAGGCTGGGGAGAGGCCTCGAGCACAGCCCTACGAGGAGAGGCTGAGGGAGCTGGGATTGTTTAGCCTGGAGAAGAGGAGACTCAGGGCAGACCTTATTGCTGTCTACAACTACCTCAGGGGTGGTTGTGGCCAGGGGGAGGTTGCTCTCTTCTCTCAGGTGGCCAGCACCAGAACGAGAGGACACAGCCTCAGGCTGCACCAGGGGAAGTTTAGGCTCGAGGTGAGGAGAAAGTTCTTCACTGAGAGAGTCATTGGACACTGGAATGGGCTGCCCAGGGAGGTGGTGGAGTCGCCGTCCCTGGAGCTGTTCAAGGCAGGATTGGACGTGGCACTTGGTGCCATGGTCTAGCCTTGAGCTCTGTGGTAAAGGGTTGGACTTGATGATCTGTGAGGTCTCTTCCAAGCTTGAACCTTGGTGATACTGTGAGACTGTGAAATCATGTTTCTGTAGTACTAAAGGAAGAAGAATAATTCTTCCTGTGGGCTCAAGTTAACTGCAACCTGTCTTCTCTGATGAGACCCCACCTGGACTTCTGCGTACAGTTCTGGACCCTCCAACACAAGAAGGACATGGAATTGTTGGAGCAAGTCCAGAGTAGGCCACAAAGATGCTCAGAGGGCTGCAGCAGCTGTGCTATGAGGACAGGCTGAGTTTGGGCTCTGCAGAGTAGAGAAGAGAAGGCTTCAAGGAGACCTTCGAGTGGCATTCCAGTATCTGAAGGGGGCTCCAAGAGGGCTGGGGAGGGACTGTTGACAAGGTCTTGTAATGACAGGACAAGGGGTTATGGGTTTGAACTGACAGAGGGGAGATTTAGACTGGATGTTAGGAAGAAGTCCTTTCCAGTGAGGGTGGTGAGACACTGGCGCAGGTTTCCCAGGGATGTTGTGGCTGCTCCCTCCCTGGAGGGGTTCAAGGCCAGGTTGGATGAGGCCTTGAGTGACCTGTTCTAGTGGGAGGCATCCCTGCCTAGAGTGAGGGGTTGGAACTGACTGAGTTTTGAGGTCCCTTCCAACCTAAATCATTCTATGATTCCATGATTGCTTTCCAGCACCTTCAACACATCAGTTAAGGACACTAGTCACTGTATTTGACTCTTTCCTAACATATACACGGCTAGCACTGTGCAGTGCATGTGAATGTGATAACTCAGAATCTGCACATCTAACTAAACTGCAGAATGCTACTTACTGGATGCTCCAGCTGTTTTCAGTTTTATTAATGTGTCTGATGGTTTCATTTCCTTTTCTCCAAGTCACTTGGAGGCTTTTCAAATGAGAATACTTAGCGCTCAACTTGCATGAAAGTTCAACTCTAGTAGCACTGTCCAAAGTGATGCTTTTCTCCACTGGATTACCAGAAGCACCTATAAAGTTTTAAAAAACAAAAACCTTTATGAAAAACCCACATACTTCTTCATTTGTGGGGAAGAGGAAATCAAAGACTGTTTTACATATGCTGGATTACAGTGTGCTGCTGCTATACTTTCCAATCAGAGTTGTTTGACAGCTACAAACTGTGAGTTATGACACACATCCATTACATAAATGACAGCCACTCCTTTCTGTAGGTAGACTTACTGGTGGGCTCTAATGCAGAAGCACAAAAAGCCTTTTAATTGGAAACAAGATGGACTTATGCTTCTGTATAAACTAACACAAACCAAAATACAGTAAGTACTTAGCTCTCAACAGGGGTGGGTGGGGGGGAAAAAACAGGCCTGCTTTTCGTCTAAGGTTCTTTTCTGACTTCATTTTGCTAATTTAAAAAAGGATTTTGTTAAACATATTAATAATTTTTAAAGGCACTTACTAACATGCTGTGCTTGTAAATACCTGCAAGAATTCAGGTTGCAGCCAGCTGTGGATTTTTGACATCATAGGTAACGTCACCTTGATAGTGATGTTCGTCCTCAGCATTGACCAATCTGGCCTTTCACGCTATGGCTACTCAACTTGAAATGAAACTACTTACAAACCCAGTGTGAAGATATTCCCACTCAGTGAAAATTTTGCCTTTAACAGGCTCCAGGAGCATAAAATGAACATAAAAATGTAGGTGTTGATAGCAGTATTGGTAGTGGTAGGCTTGCTGGATGTGGCCGTTTGAGCTAGATTTCTAGCTTAGACACAGGGGAGAGGTGAACATTCCAGGGACCCGCCACAGAATGGCAACAATGGATAAATTAATGTCATTTCATTGGAGCATCAAGAGCTTTATGTCTAGAAGCACAGCTTGTACCTTCCCCTTGCTGCTTCTGCCACACCTTCTGCTGTCTTTCCCCACTGCTGCTTTTGCTGCTTTGCCAGTGCTTGACCCCTTCCCCATCTTTGCTGAGGTTATTATATTTCTCTAGTAGTTTATCTCTCCTTACACTGTTATATTTAAACTGTAAGAGATACAAATTAATTTTGCCCTGACTTTCAAAAAAAGTCTGTGTTGTAATGAGTTTATTCTACTGGAGGAGGGATGCACCCTAACCCAGGACACTAGAGCAAATGTGGGCTTATTCATCACCAGACATGTTCCCCTATCCCCCCTCCTTCTGTGCTGGGGGAAACAAGCATGGGAGGGGAGGGTGAAAGCCCTGGCCTCAACTAATATTGTGAAGCCTGGCAAAGTGCCATTCTGATTGGCTAATCTGTGTCCAATGCTCCATTAGTCTTGGGCTGGATATTGGTAAAAGGAATAAGCAGGCAGCACAGGGGCTGCTGCTGCTGCTTCATTTTGCATCCTGAATTTTTCTGGAGAGCTCACCAGGAACAGGCTCTAAATGCCTGCACACAACCAGCCTGCATAGCCGCCAGACATCGTGCTGAGACTGCACATGGCAAGACACCCTGCCTACATCTGAAAGTCTCCTGCTATGACTAGAAGTCCTGGAGACACACACATCATCCAGAGGAGTCAGGAGACAAGGTCAGAGATTGTCTGCCTCCTTTCCCCAGAAATCTGGGAAGAATCAAGTCTTAATGGCCAACCAGACAGAGCTTCACATGCTTTGGGTACTGTCTGGTTTATACTTTGTGAGTAAATACTTAAATGCCTCTTCCAGTGTAATATTTGTGTTTGCCACTTCAAGAAATAAGTGCCTTAGTTTTGCCTGTGCCCTGCCTGTATAAGTTTCCAGCCTGTGCAGTTTTGAACCTGTGAATAAGTTCCAGTGAGTTTTAATCAACGGTTTTCATAGTTATTAACAATCACTGTGTTTAGGGCCAGGCTGGATGGGGCTCAGGGCAGCTTGATCTAGGGTAGGGTGTCCCTAATGTCTGCTGCACTCAGAGGCTTGATGAGATATATAAGAACAAGAACACAAACATAGATAACAGAGTCGCTCTCTGGCTCAGACTGTCTCAATTCTCTCTCTAACCTGCTGTTTGTGTAACTAATCCTTCTGCTTCCTAACCCCCCTGGCTGATTCTCCAAACTCACCTTGAACATGAGGCAAAATGTGGGATAAGGTAGAGGGGTGGTAAAGAGGCAGAAGGGTGGCTGGGAGCCCCTCCTGGGGACTCTGTTTTCTGGCAGGGCTGTTATGTTACTGTATTATTTTTTAACTTATATATTTCTGTCTATAGCTGTATAAATTGTAAATACCTGCTTGTATACCATGCTAAGCTGTAAGCATAAAGCTTCATCCCTTAATTTCCAGCTCAAATGAGTCTAGTCTGGGTGACTTCATAAGACTAGGGGGGCAGGTAACACCCAAACCATCACACACTTCCAGTTGCAAGAGATTTCAGGTAGATCAGTTGTTCAAGCCATCAGTTATAGGTCATTTGGCAACCGAACTTCAGATCTGCCTTAGGAAGAGGCAGATCCTGCATTTTATTCTTCCTTTAACTCCAGATGCTAGTTAACTAACACCTGCCAATTAACAAGCTCCCTAGCTTACATGGTCTCTCCAATTGGGTTCAATAGAGAAAAGAAATTGTCATTGGAATTGATTTTTTTAATGGGACAGAACTATGAATCATTTTCACTTATAGCTTTAATAACAATTAAGAACTTCACTCATCACTGAAAAACGGTTTTTAGATCACAATACCTAACTGTGCAACAAACTTGGTCACCTTTTACTGAGCTTTCTATATGCTCACTGTAATCATCTTATCAAGAAGTTGCCATTCTAGATACTTCTATATATAAAAGACTGCAGCCATGAGCACTTTCTATAACATAATTGGAGAATATAACATACTCACCAGGTAGGAGTACCTCATACTTCACAAAAGTCACATTAGACACATTTTCTTCAGTTGCCTGCTGGAACTCCTGTGTGGTAGGATCTGGATCTAACAAGGTTATGGAGAAAGCAAAGTGATATATTATGATCCTATTAATGTAACTATGCAACAGAGTCAATGTCTGGGTTCTAATTTAAATTCCCAGAGACTCAAACATATTTGATAGAATCAATAACAATTTATAGAATGCCCTTCCCTTTTCCCCCTTCTTTCCCAAATGAAAAGGAATTGGAAGGAAAGAGAGGAAAGGTACAGCAGACCCAAATAAACAATGTCACTGTGATTTGGAAGTTAGAAGAAGAAAAGTTTAACAATAAATAAAAGGTATAGGGGGTAGAGAAATTACAATGGTGTAGGGAAGGGGAAAAAAAGTACAAAACATGTAAATATACAACCAGATTTGTGATGGCATTGGGTTTTTGGCTGCCTTGCGGTGACGACAGCCATGTGGTAAGACAAAGAGCATCAGGAGAAACAGGAATGGTGATTTCTCGTGAGCAGGCAGGGAGGGAGAGAGAGAGGAACCCTGCTTTTATGGACTTTTTAGACAGGAAGGGGGTGTGGACTAACCACCACACCTGGTAGTGTTCAGACCCACTCCTGGAGAGGGGTCAAGGCCAACTAGGGTCTGGTTCAAGACCACTCCCCCAGGTGGGTTAACCCTGTACAGTCAGTAGAGTATTGTAATTGTTTCCTATAGTAATCTCAGGTGAAAAAAACTGGCCTTGCCACATGCTGACTGTTAGAATAGAATCAGCCAGGTTGAAAGAGACCTCCAAGACCATCCAGCCCAACCTAGCACCCAGCCCTATCCAGTCAACCAGACCATGGCACTAAGTGCCTCATCCAGTCTTTTCTTGAACACCTCCACCACCTCCCTGGGCAGCCCATTCCAATGCCAATCACTCTCTTATGGAGATCCTTTCATATGCTTTGATATTCTGAGCCAGAATCTCAAAGCAGCAGCATTCTGCAATTGCTGTTGATGCCATTTTAGAATATGGTTTCTAGCTTTTATGTAGCATTTTATTTCTGAATGTCCATATTGTAAAGAGGCCATAACTATCTATTTCACAGCCTGGTTCAGAGATATCTATAGCTTACAGGTGGGTCTTGGAACCCTGCAGGACTACATGAATTACTCAATTTAAGAAGGACATTGAGATGCTTGAATATGTCCAGAGAAGGGCAACGAGACTGGTGAGAGGCCTCGAGCACAAGCGCTACGAGGAGAGGCTGAGGGAGCTGGGGCTGTTTAGCCTGGAGAAGAGGAGGCTCAGGGCAGACCTTATTGCTGTCTACAACTACCTGAGGGGTGGTTGTAGCCAGGAGGAGGTTGGTCTCTTCTCTCAGGCAGCCAGCACCAGAACAAGAGGACACAGCCTCAAGCTGTGCCAGGGGAAATTTAGGCTTGAGGTGAGGAGAAAGTTCTTCAGTGAGAGAGTCATTGGCTACTGGAATGGGCTGCCCAGGGAGGTGGTGGAGTCGCCGTCCCTGGAGCTGTTCAAGGCAGGATTGGACGTGGCACTTGGTGCCATGGTCTAACCTTGAGCTCTGTGGTGAAGGGTTGGACTTGATGATCTGTGAGGTCTCTTCCAGCCTCAGTGATACTGTGAGACTGTGTGAATGCTTAAGTAGATCCTGGAAGAGTGCTAAGCTTTACGAAAATGAAAAAACCCCAAAGAACAGAATACTGGCCACTACAACTTACGGCAGCCAGAAAGCCAGAGTAACTAAATCTAGATGCAGCTCTAATGAATGCAGGGACACCACCACCTTGTGTTCCACCAGACCACAGAGTTCCTCACTGCTTCACAAAACTCTGGCTGCACTGCAGGAAATAGTCTTCCACACAAAGAATTACAATATCAACCATCACACATCTGGCTAAAATTTAATCCTCTCTAGGGACTACATTTATACAGCTCCATAAAGCCGGTTACAGTTATCAGGTAGGTAACTGTAAGCATAAACAATGTGTTCCCATCAGTGTACTTGTTCTCATGCTTTGTGCATTTCAAGAGAGCAAATTAATAAGCTATGGTTTTAATGAGAGAATTAAACCTGGTAAACAATCATCTTTTCATATATACACACACAACTGTTTCATTAATATACCACTGACATACAAGTTCCCAGTAAATTCAAGCACATTAAGGGAAAATAGATTTTGATAAAGGTGAATTCAATATAGTTGTAACAGTTTTCTTTTCCTTCCCCTTTTCCACAGTTACTTTCTATACTATTTAAGCCTTATCTTCCCCTGTAAATGAACACACAGCATAAATGGCCTTGCAACTGCATCCTCAAAATGTAATACCACAACTTTGCATAGTTCTAAATTATCTCCTCCAATTGTGAGATTTCAGTCAGATTTGGTTGCCCAATTCATTAGCTGTAAGTTATTATCTGACAACTGAAAACTTCACATCTACTTCAGGAAGAGGCATATCTTGGGTTTTATCCTTGCTGTAACTTCTGAGATGCTGCTAAGTTGCCTAGCACCAGCAAGTACCTTAGCTTAGAGTCTCCCCAAGTGGATTCACTAATGCAAAGCAGCTGTCAACATCAAACTGTCTCGGCAGTTGTCTTGGAGGTCCTGTGTACCCTAAAATTTCCTCTCCCTCTGTGGTTTGAATGGGAGAGGAAAAAGGCGCGACCAGACCTGTTTCCACCCCCCTGCCCTGCAGGCGTGAAGGGGGGGAGCTGGGGGACCCTTCCGGCACAAGGAGTGCCGCATGCTGGGCCCGCGCTGCACTTGGCTGAGGATTGGCTGTGTGCTTTTCGTGCCTAGGAAGTGGTAACTCTGCTCTTTGTCTAGGAAAGGTATAAATATTGAGGGGTTCCCACCTTGGGGTGCTCCTGCCGTGGAGTTCGTCCCCGCTTTGGATTGTGTTCCCACCTTGGGTGTGCCTGCCATGGACTTCGTTCCTCGCCTTGGAGTTCTCCCCCACCCCCAACCTGGATAGCTTCTATACAGTGAGCCTTTGATGCTCCAAAGACAAGCTCTGAAGGACTTCACCTTAAGCACCTTATTGTGCAGCTTTATCGCTCTTTAATGACCCTGGAGGTTTCTCTAAAGACCACGGGACAGGCCTTTGAATCGTCCTTCTTTTCAAGCCAGCCCTGTCGTGAGTAGCTTTCGGGTCAGCCTGATTTGATAGTGGGGAACGCTGTATTTAACAGCTCAAGCCTTTTCCAACTCCTGACTTCAAATTAGTCAACTCTATCTGGCATCCGTATAGATATTCTCAACCAACTAAGAACGAACCTGCTAATTAAATCTAAGCTATTTCTGTATATAGTTTTGGGGGTGGGTTTTTGGGGAAAATAAAATAACTCTATTTTTATAAAATTCCTGACTCATCCTAATTAATTCCTGCCTCCATAACAGCAGTCCTCAACCAACATAAATCCTTCCTAACCATCTGACTAAGAAAATATAGAATAGAATAGAATCAATCAGGTTGGAAGAGACCTCCAAGATCATCCAGTCCAACCTAAAGGTAGAATCTTAGGCTACCTATAAAGGTAGAATCTTAGGCTAACCAAAATTTAACATGTGATTACTTTTGCCAGCTGTTAACACATTTTGTTCAAGCCTCAAATGATCTGAAGGACTCCCCCGAGTTTGCCAGTTGACAGTTTGTGTAGCTGTCATAGGCTCTGAAAGGTAAAAAAAAAAAACCAACTTGTTAATAGAAAAATTATTTTCTTTCAGTTTAGTGATGAAACCAAAGAAACAGATCCTCTCACCCCATGATAAATTCCATATAGTATATGTCTTAAGTCACATGTTTTACATGCTTACAGAGTAGCTTTGGCAGTTATTTGATAATGCATGTAAGAAATAAACAGTAACTATGGATTGAATCTGCCTAATTATACAGCGTAAGATAAAATTATCCTAGGCTTTCGTAGCAAGAAAATGGATTCATTATCATTCCTGTCGATGGATTAAAAAAGGTTTGCACTCAGCTGAAAAGACAGAAAATTGGGCAGCTGTCGCGGAGGGCCTGTAGGCCTGAAAATAGGCTTGTTTTATGCCTTACTGACGTACGGAAAAGACTCTATAACTGGAAAGTTCTAAAGTAGGTATGTTTATTGCGCAAGATGCACGGGGGATATCTCCTCCAAAATCGTGCATACCCCAAAGGAGCAAGCACCCCACATTTATACACTGAATCCATGCAGATTAATGAAACACCTGTGCATTCTTATCACTAAAACCCGCCTGCTCCCGCTTCGTATGTTAATTATCTCATCAGTCCTCTGCGCTTGCGTAGTTCCCTTCTGAAATTGTGGGCAAGGGTCCTTCAAATGTGGGCAGTGGTCGATTGGAGGAAGGCTGTGAGTCTTCATCACAATGTACTTTTCACCCCTGGCTGGCATGTGATGACCATGCAGGTTTGTAGTACCCTTGTCAGCCCATCTCCTTGACGGTCTTCTGCTTTTCCTCCTCATGGGTACTGGCTGATAGGATTATGGCAAGTGCTGCTCAGACCTTCTCCTCCATCCCAGAAAACATTGTGAAGTATTTGTTTTTTTTCCTTGCTTTGGCCTTGGAATGTTTTCACATTGCTACTTGAGAATACATCCTTTGTTAATGATTGAGACCATCTTTTCCCCTTGTTAATCATCTATTTCTACTTCTCTATGATTACCTATTCTGTTTCTTTGTTTCTAGTACAGATATACCTTTGGTCACCCCCTATTTCTTCATATCCCCATATCATTACTTTGCCCAAATATGGTTTTCCTGCCTAAACCAGAGGTAAACACATTAAGAGCACAAAAGGGGTACAATAGGCCTGGTGCCACTAAGTCTGGCCTGCCTAAGGTCCAGGTTGTAAACAGTTTATATAAGCTGGTTGTAAACATATTGCCTAAGCCCACGCTGTCAGAGTGTGGCCCACCTATGCTCTCCCCATATTTGGAGGTACTAGACTTGTGATCTTGCCTACTATGGCATTGTTTGGCTGACTGCCAAACTTTGATTGGTCACTCCAGTGGCCAAAGAGCTATTAATCTTGGCCCACAGTTCATAGAGGCACACAAGTAAACAACGTGCTTCTGTGTGCTCTGGTTTCACCTGCAGCTCTGACTCCATTGCTGCAGCTCTCTCACTGCACTCTCGCTTCACTAGCATGCTTACACTCACGCTCAGGCCCCATGCTTGGGCCCCCCCCACTCACAATCACTCACATTCAGGCACTCCTGCTTATTATTAGATTTAGACTCACCAGCCTTTGCTTATGCCTACTTGCTTATGCTGTTATTATAGAGACAGAATCTCCCAGCCAGCTGTAGTGAGTTAATCAGGACTTGATCCTGCATTGCCTGTTATTATCTAAGGAGCTCAGACTCCCCAGCCAGCTGTGCACACCCTGCATACCCGTTGCCTTCACTGCCTGGTGGGCATCATTGCTGCCAAGATACCAGGAAGCAAACCCTGCACGCAAGCAGCCCCTGCTAGCCAGCATGAGAACCGTACTCAAGACTGCACGGCATCCTTCTCCTGCACCTGAGGTCCTGCCAACAGTCCCTGGACCAGTCCCTGGACAAAGCATCCAGAAGGAGCCAGGAGACAAGGGCAGAGACTGTGATCATTTCCCCAGATAGCTGGGAAGACTGCATCCTCTCCCCTGAAGCCGGGAGGAATCCAGCCTCATAGTCCACAGGCAAAGCTCCCCTGAAGGTTTGGACACTTCATATAGGCTGTGACACAGCCGTGGAGGATGGCTGATGATTATTGATAATTAATCAGAATTGTGAGTAAATGCTTTAATGCCTCTGTAATTCCTGTAGCCTCCTGTCATAGAGCAGAAAGAGTTTCAGCCCACTCTGCTGGGCAAATAGTATATAGACCCCAAGCAGCATTGAGCCACAGGGAAAACTCCTCTCTCTGTTTATAGTTACTGTAATATAGTTATTAATAGGTTATAGTGTGGTATTAATCCTATAAGGTACTTCATAACCATGTAAGAATCCTTTTTAATGTTAATATGCAGTGTTTGGGGGTGGTGAGAGTTCAGAATATTGAAGTAAATAGATATTTTTATACATATTATCTCGCACCAATTAATTTCTCCCCTTCGCCACAAATCGGCGCAGGCGGCAGAATCCCCCTCCGTGACAGCAGCATCTTCAATCATCTCACTGAGACAAGCACTGGGAGGCAGAGTTGAACACTGAAACAGAAATAGCATCTCTGAAAGCCTGAATCTTCTCAGAATTGCTCCTTCTCCTTCATAAACTGAACTTGGAGGTAAAGTTCTTAAACACATGCCTCTCTGCTACAATGGAGAGGCTCTGGCTGTGTTGAAGCGGGTCCCTGCTAGTGGATTACATTCAAAGGTTCCTGAACAAGTTTAAGCCACACCTTCTAAGTTGTTGGCCTGTTCTGTGAAGAGGCAGTTTCTTTATCTACGTGTCAGCTCAACAAAAGGAATGCTATGCTACAGGCAACCAACCTTTTGCCTGGCTTGTTTCACCTGCACTTTCATACCTTCCCACACGCTTCAACTGGTTCAATGAACAATAAACCTTTATGCTAAAGGGATGATGCAGAAGAACAGAGCTTCGGGGTAGTTCATTTGGTGATTGCTGACAGCGAACAGTTGTCAATCTCAACTACTAGTTAAAAATGGCTTTTTAATAAATATATATATATATATAGAGAGAGAGAGCTTTAGACCAAGCTTTTGCAGGAAAAAAAATACATCTGTAGACAGCATAAGCAAGCCTTCAACTCTGCCTCGTGGAGAAGCAAACTAGTCCAAATGTTTACTCCAAAATAACGCACGAAAGCTGACAGAGCTCAGGGGAATCTTCCTCTATGTGTGCAGACACCTTGGCAGCATACCAAGGTTGTCATAGACCACCTGAGTTTCAGTCTAGTACATGCATCATCTGGTTTGAAATTGAAATCCCTCATGATGATACACTCAGAAGGTACCACTGCCGGTCTATAAGACAAAAAAGACCCAGGCAGCCTTTAAAATATCTTGCACATTAACAGGGTTCTCATACTGACTTCCTTCTTCAATCCACATATCAAATGGAAGTAGTCAGGTTAGTTGATATTATACAAGATACTTTGTATATTTCAGCATATATGTATGTTTATACAGGGAACTGGTTATGATGTCTACGAGCTATTGCACTCCCTCCAGTTCTGACACATTCTGCTAAAGAGTTCTGAAGGTGAATGCTAGGTAAATAGCCTTGTTATCTCCAGTGACTAAAACAGAGATGGAATAACTTGTCAGAACTTACTTGAGTTCATCTATAACTTTAGCCTATGCTTAATTTGCACTAATTGGCATGAGTTTCGGTACTGTGCTAGTTTGAGCCTAGCTAGAATAGTTTGGTGAGGAGAATTAGATTATAGGGCTCTAAAAAAGGAAACAATGGTGATGTCTACTGCACTCATGGGCTTGCTGAGATGTGTAAGAATAAGAACATAAACATAGATAACACAGAGTTTGCTCTTTGACTTGGGGGCTGCATGAACTTCTCTCTCTAACCACCTGTGTGACTAATTTGCCTGCTTCCCTAATCCCCCTGGCTGACCCTCCAAACTCACCTTGAATGTAAGGCAAAGCCTGGGATGGGAGGAAGGTGGAAGGATGGTTGGAAGCCCCTCCTGGGGACTCAGGCTTCTGGAAGGGCTGTTGTGCTTCTGTATTACTTTTTTAACATGTTTATTTCTGTCTATATCTGTATAGATTGTAACTATCTGCTTGTATATTGTGCTAAGCTGTAAATACAAAGCTTCATTCAATTTCGAGAGCAACCAAGTCTAGTCTGGGTGATTTTCTTTAGTGTTGGGGGGCAGATAACACTCAAACCACCACAGGTACACCACTGAATTCTTGCTTCTCTGATCTATATGGAGAAAGGAGAGGTAGAATGAACAACTTGTTTCTTCTCCAGCCTATCAAAACCACAGTGAAATCCAGAATATGGTGGGGAAGAGTATGGAGACAGAAAGTTTTGACACATCCATAATTAAAAAAGGATAAATGAAGTTAGCACAGTGTGATGGTTTGGGTGTTACCCACCCCCCTACACTTTGTAAAATCACCCAGACTAGACTCAGTGGATCTGGAAATTTAATGAAGCTTTATATTTACAGCTTAGCACAATACACAAGCAGCTATTTACAACATATATACAGCTATAGACAGAAATATACAAGTAAAAAATATACAAGTACAGAAAAACAATTCCCCTCCCAGAAACCTGAGTCCTCAGGAGGGCTCTCAACTGTCCTTCCACCTTTGCCTTATGCCCAAGGAAGACTGGAGGGTTGGCCTGGGGGGTTAGGAAGTAGGTGGATTAGTAAGAGACAGCAGGTTAGGTTAGAGATGTAGCCCAAAGCCCAGAGAGAGAGCACCTGTCTTATCTATATTTACATTCTTATTCTTATATATCTAGTAAGCCTATGAGTGAAGTTGTTTTCTTCTCACCAAAACATTTTAGCTTGCTTCAGACTAGCACATGCAGTGATGCAAGGGCATTATTATACTTCTTACCAATCTAAGAGCAAAAGGAGGACTCCTCACATGAAAAACTATCAGTTAAAACTGCCAGAACACAAATCCCTGCACTGATTCTAGTTTGGGAACTGTCCCATCTCCAGGGTCATTGCCAGGTTTTAGGGCATGTGTGCACAAGCACAAATGACCATGCAACTGGCAGCTGGATAAATTTTTCAACAGTCTTTGAGATGCTTGCAATATGTGAAGTGGCTTTGAAAGGCCTAGATGATGTACTTAGAATCACAGAATCAGTCAGGGTTGGAAGAGACCACAAGGATCAGCCAGTTCCAACCGCACTGCCGTGGACAAGGACACTACTCTAGATCAGGCTGGCCAGAGCCCCATCCAGCCTGGCCTTAAACACCTCCAGGCATGGGGCCTCAACCACCTCCCCAGGTAATCCATTCCAGCCTCTCACCATTCCCATGCCAAATAACTTCTTCCCCATGTTCAGCCTGAACCTATGCACCTCCTGCTTCACTCTGTTCCCCCTGGTCCTGTACTTACCCCTGTTCCCACCAAGAAGTCACCACCTTATTTCCAAGGACTTCAGTATGAAAAAATAAACTCTGCAGAGCAGCATAGTATCATTAGGGGGAAAAAAAGTAACTTTTAGTGTATGAAAATAAAACAATTACCAGGAGATGACTCATTGAATCCAGCTTGCATCTTAGTCATAGAGTTTGCCTGAGACTGACTGGCATCTTGTGTGGTCATAGCTGGGTCTACAAAGAAAAAACAAAACATTTAAAGAAGCTTTATTCTCTCTTGATTGGGCTACGTTGAAATCAGCATCTAGTTCATAAAAGAATTCAAACAGAACCTACAGGCCTCAGCCTAACACCTCCATTTTTTAACCCAATAATAGACAGACAAAATGTGACAATTTTTTCATTAGGTTTTTACCTTTCTTTGTGCTAGAAAAGGTTAAAAATAACTGAGGCAGCATTTAGTTGAGCTCTAACTTCTGTATACAGATTTTTTTCCTGCAGTTAGGCTACAGTCAGGCACAGCTATTATTCAGAATATTCCAGCAGAACAAAAAAAATGTATAACTTATACTCAAATTCTGTCCTCCTTGTGGCCTTAAGACCATCACATTCCATCACACTAGCTGACTGCTTTTAAACATTAGAGATTCAATAACAGAATAAAGGACCTCATTACAATCTTACATGCCTAGCCTGTTTTGTGAAGCAGTGAACAACCTCCTTCCTATTATCACCTTGGTAAGCACAACAGGTGCCTGAGAGGGTCCTGCACCTGGGCCAGAATGATCCTTATTATCAATACACACCAGGGAACAAGATGCTAGAAAGCAGCCCTCTGGAAAAGTATCCTGGCAGTTCCTACTGAACAATGCTTCTAATGCTCCTACCGCATTCCAGCACAACAGCCATAGACAACCTACAGACTTGCCCACTCCACTCTCCCACTGGAGTGTCCCAGTCCAGAACACAGTTACTCCTGACTACCTCAGTCACACTCACCCTGCACTACATGTCCTTTCACAGAATCAACCAGGTCGGAAGGGACTCCAAGATCATCCAGTCCAACCTATTACCCAGACCTGTCCAGTCAACTAGAACATGGCACTAAGTGCCTCAACCAGTCTTTTCTTGAACACCTCCAGGGATGGCAACTCCACCACCTCCCTTTCTCTATCTGTCCTTCATATTTCAATCAGTTCAGATGAAAAGTAAAACAACTTAATCAAAGAACACCCTTAAAAATCAAGCATTAGCGGTTCTCAACAACATGTTAATTATTCATACTTTTCCACATTAGTCCTGTGGTCCCACAGCCAGACATTCTCTCCCAGCCCTTCACCACAGCAAAGAACCTAAGAAAATTGCACTAGGTATCTACTGGCTTATGACATAGCAACTGAGATGACAGAGTCTCTGCTGGACAGAGGTTTTGAGAGCACAGAGAGTGACAATGCATCTGATATCCATGATGAGGTTAAAGAAAGGTTCATGAATTTTTATATCTGCAGCATCTTGAGGCATTATATGGATGTAATGGATCACCTGACTATGTCAGCTTAGTAGATGTATCATCTGCACAGTAATTAAAATTCTCAAAGATGATAAACATAGAAGGTACCAGTGACGAACTGTACAGCACTTCTGCTATCTCACTGCAAGGAAGGCAGATAACCTGTAACACAGTTTACATGCTAATATGGTTCTCATCTTGGCTTTCTTCATCAGTTCACACAGGAAGCGAAAGAAGTCAACAGATGCTATTTCTGCTTCCACATCCTGGCTGCTATCTGTCCCTATGTCAAACTACGCAACACAGAAATAGTGTTAAGCTTCTATTCTCCTATCATACACACCTGCTGAACAGCATCTGAGATCAGGATGACCCAGCACTGCATGATTAGTGTTATCAGGCCAGGCAGTGCTGTAAGCTAGTCATGTGAAATCAGTTCTCAAGCTATTGAATCATGGCTGCATGCCTCACCCTGTAATTGATTTCTGCTAGATTTAATCAGCATTGTGGTATCTTGCCAAGTTCTTGTTGCCCTGCTGAGGTGAGAGTATGAGGCTATTAATTTATTTTTTTGTTGTTTATCTCTACTCTGTACTGCAGCCAATGCTGAAGGATGTTTATACCTGGATGTCCATAGTTGACATCACAAGAGCAATTTCAGGTTTCAAAAAAAACAAATCTATTTGCACATTCACCCAGAAAAGTGACTGAACAGGAAAAGGTTAAGATATTATTTGGCTTAATTTAACATCATTAATGTCAGTTAGTTTAATATCAACTTTATACTCCATACAAGCACACAAACATTCAGTATTACTCAAATTCAGCCACCACAATCCCCTAGAAAAGATGCAGGCTGAGCTCTCTCTTCTGAAATACCACAAAATCCACATGAAAGGCTTCCAAGCAGTCTAATAGAAACCTCCAGAAAAAACAGGACAATCCAAAACAGAAACAAGTCCTTAGGAAATGAGATGTATCCTCTATTTGTACACCTTCTTGGTAGGGGCAGCAGAGGGCAGATGAGATGCAGTAGGTTTGCCTTTCCTAAAAGAATCTGGCAGCACATGCTGCAACTGAATTTGGAAGAACTATGTTGAGACACTTCAAATCAATCTTCAAACCAATTAAAAAAAAACCACAAAAAAAAAAAACAACAACAAAAAAAAAAAAAACCAAAACCCCACAATGATTTAAATTTTAGTCTTGTTAATAGTTTTGGGAAAGAAAAGGGTAACAATAAGAACTCATTTCTAGCTACTTATCTCAAAATAAAAGGTAGTGACAGGACTGGGGGGACTGAAGCAAAGCTAGAGGTGGGGAGAAAGTTGTTCAGCATGACAGTGGTGAGAGCCTGGAATGGGAATACTCAGGGAGGTGGCTGAGGCTCTATCCCTGCACATGTTTAAGGGCCAGGCTGATTGAGGCCTGAAATCTGGCCAGCCTGATCTAGGGCAGGGTGTCCTTGCCCATGGCAGGGGGCTTAAAACTAAAGAATCCTTGTGGTCCCTTCCAACCCTGGCTGATTCTCTAAAAATCTAAGAGGTCTTTCGTAGTACCTATTTGTGGTGGAAGGTCCAAATTATGCCTAGAACACATATCCATCACAAGCCCAAAACACCTGCCCAAATACCCATTTTGCCCCCACCCCCCCTTCCTGCTGCTTCTTCCATGGTGGAAGAAGCAGGAAAGCAGAGAAAAGCTTTGGCGTCTCTCAGTCTATTACAAACCCCATGTTTGGCCTTGTTTTTCAGCTTGCTTTGCTTTATGATAAACACAGGTCATGACCCCAGGCCTGTGCATCTGCCTTTTTTGGAGAAACAACTCAGGATGGGTTCCAGGGGTGGCTTTACCTGTTGCGATTGCTCAAAGACGCTCGCCAAAATGCTCAAAACCCTGCAAACTGCCTGTTTGCTGCTGCTGCCGCTTTTGTTTTGTTTGCTACCTGTTTGTCTTATTGCCTCTGTGTGCCACCACACTTTGCATCGTGCCTAAGTGGGGACTTGCCTATGACTGGCTGCCTGACACTGCCTGACCGAGCCTGAAGATAGGTAACAATCCAGCAATGACTGTCGTGGAGGGCCCATAGGTCCAAAAATAGACTTACGTATGCCTTGCCCGGACATGTTTTTCCTGTTTCTTAATCAGGGGTGAGCACATGGCCAGCTCAGAGGGGCACAACAGGCCTGGTGCCATGTGGAGTCTGGCCTGCCCAGGCTTTAGGCTGTGTAAGCCCCCACATGCTCAGCTCATGCTTGCCAGGTGCCAGGCCCATGTGAGCCCCATATTTGGAAAGTCCAGGCCTGTGGCTCCTTGCCTATTATGGCAAGGTTGGCTGACTGCAAGCCTGATTGGTTATTGGTGGTGTCCTGGAGGTCCCGTGTACCCCAGAAATTTCCTCTCCCTCTGTGGTTTGAATGGGAGAGGAAAAAGGCGCGAACAGACCTGTTTCCACCCCCCTGCCCTGCAGGCGTGAAGCAGGGGGGAGAGCAGGGGGACCCTTCTGGCACGAGGAGTGCCCTGTGCCAGGCCCACGCTGCACTCTGCTGAGGATTGGCTGTGTGCTTTTCACGCCTAGGAAGTGGTAACTCTGCTCTTTGTCTGAGAAAGGTATAAATATCGAGGGGTTCCCGCCTTGGGGTGTTCCCGCCTTGGGGTGCTCCTGCCATGGGGTTCGTCCCCACTTCGGGTCGTGTTCCCGCCTTGGTGTGCCTGCTTGGAGTTCTCCCTTTTCCTGGATAGCTTCTATGCAGTGAGCCTTTGATGCTCCAAAGACAAGCTCTGAAGGACTTCACCTTAAGCGTCCTTATTGTGTGGCTTATGACTTCTTCACGACCCTGAAGGTTTCTGAAAGACCACGGGACAGGCCTTTGAATTGTCCTTCTTTCCAAGCCAGCTGTCCTGAGTAGCGTATTACGGCTCAGCCTGATTTGATAGTGGGGAACGCTATATTTAATAGCATAAAACCTTTTCCAACTCCTGACTTCAAATTAGTCAAGTTTACCTGTGGCATCCTATTGTGTAGATATTCTCAAACAACCAAGAAAGAACCTGCTAATTAAATATAAACTATCTTTGTATATAGTTTTGGGGGCAGGTTTGCGGGAAAATAAAATAACTCTATTTTTATAAATTCCTGACTCGGCCAAATTAATTCCTGCCTCCGTAACAGGTGGCCAATGAGACCTTTGATCATGGCCCACAATTAATAAATAGACATGCACAGGCTCACGCGCCAGTGCATTCGCTCGCCAGTGCCATTTGTGTGCTAGGTGCATTCGCTCACAGCTCACTTAAGCCTGTCATTACGGGGCTCAGACTCCCCGTGCAGCTGCGCATCCCACTGCACGCCCACTGCCTTATTGCCTGCTGTGTGCCGTTGCCACAGGTTACCAGGAGCAGACCCACTTGTCTGCACAGGAGCGTCTCTTTTCCTCTGTACCTGCAAATCCTGCCTACGAGTTCCCTGGAGACAGCAGCCGGAGGCACCCAGCAGCTACGGGCAGAGACTATTGTCCCTGAAGCCAGGAGTATTCCAGCCTTGGAGTCCACGGGTGGAGACCCTAAGGAGTTGGATGCTTTACATAGGCTGTGGTGTAGCCCGGAGGGTGGTTTATAATTAATCAAAATAGTGAGTAAATATCTCTGTAATTCCTATTGTGCCTGCCACAGAGCAGAAGGCTTTCAGCCCACCTTGCTGGGCAAACAGTATATAGACCCCAAGCAGCAGTAGCCGCGGGGAAAACTCTGTTTAATAGTTATGCCAGTCATTGTAATAGAGTTACTAATAAGCCGTTTATTGTGATATTCCCCATAAGGTTCTCCATGACTGTGAATTGAATCATATTTAATATAGTGGTTGGGGGTGTCAAGAGTTAAGAATATTGAGTTTAATAAAAATACTTTTATACAGAACTATCTCACACCGATTGATTTCTCCCCTTCGCCACAAACCAGCGTAGGCAGCAGAATTCCCCTCCATGACAACAACCTAGCAATGAGTTCCGACACTGGGACTTGTCGGCCTGCCGCTCCAGCCCACTGCTGCTGCCCGAGGGCTGACTCCTTGCTACAAACAGCAATTGATCGGACTGCTCCAGCCGGCAGACCTGGACCCTGCTGTGCCCAGGCGACTGCCAACCACCCGATGACTTCCCAAGAGCCACGGAAGACCTCCCTCGTGTCTGTGGGCCTTCTCAGACAGCGTGCTCAGTTTGAGCAAGCAGCGAAGCCATGTCGCATCATTACCATGTGAAGTCTACCACCTGGCTATCTATATTTTCCTGGTTATGCTTGTGGAGCACATATTGAGACTTTTGGACAGTGAGTACCCAAACTCTCTTTACTCAACTTTGTAAAGGTTTATGCTTGGCCTTTGGTCAGGCCACACCTTGAGTACTGCATCCAGTTCTGGGCTCCTCAATTCAAGAGAGATGTTGAGGTGCTGGAAGGTGTCCAGAAAAGGGCAACAAGGCTGAGGAGGGGCCTGGAACACAAACCCTACGAGGAGAGGCTGAGGGAGATGGGGGTGTTTAGCCTGGAGAAGAGCAGGCTCAGGGCAGATCTCATTGCTGTCTACAACTACCTGAAGGGAGGCTGTAGCCAGGTGGGGTTGGTCTCTCCTCTCAGACAACCAGCAACAGAACAAGGGGATACAGCCTCAAGTTGTGCCAGGGGAGGTCTAGGCTGGATGTTAGGATGAAATTCTTCGGAGAGAGAGAGTGATTGGCATTGGAATGGGCTGCCCAGGGAGGTGGTGGAGTCACCGTCCCTGGGGGTGTTCAAGAAAAAGCCTGGATGAGGCACTTAGTGCTATGGTCTGGTTGACTGGATAGGGCTGGGAGCTAGGTTGGACTGGATGAGCTTGGAGGTCTCTTCCAACCTGGTTGATTCGATTCTATTCTGTTCTTTTTCAGCGGCAGTTTGTGCTGCAAGGCTTTCTAGTTACTAAGGTTTCTAAAGATTCTTCCTAACTCATTTAATTTGACTGTATAGATTAGCACATTCTGCAAAACAGTTCTACCAACCGCATCATAGAACCTGTCTGTGTTAACTGCAAAGAAGTTTGGGGAAGTTTTCTTTGTATAATTAATAAACAATTTAATTTTTACAATCGGCCTCATAAGAATTCACTCCTAACTCAGATTCAAACCCCTCCTTAAGACTAATTGACCAGCTGCAGAAGGCTTTATAACTCACTTTTCTGCAGCTCAGACCTTGTGCACCTACTATTCCCTTCAGTCACTTCTACCCCAAGCACTTCTTTTGATTAGAAAACACCACTAAATAACCAGGCTACAGGAATACACAGGTGTTTCTGGAGTTCACTAGAAGACAACTTCAGTTCTCCTTCCTCCAAGGGAGCACGAACTTGCCTTCGTTGCACTTGCACAGGTAGTGTCTCTGCTTCTCTAGCTTTACACACGTTTGATGAATAGCCAGTAGAACAGCAAAATGCTCTCCCTCACATTTAAAACACCGTGGAAATCAGAGCATGATGCCTCCCTTTTGTTCATGCAAACATAAAAGCATTTACTAGAAGTCCGAAAAAAACAACAGCGTCAACTTTAAGAGATAAAAGGGAGGCATTAAAGTATATGGCTGATAAAACCCAAACCTCTGCACCATTTCAAGAGGATAAGTCGCCACAAACTTGGGAAAGACAAAGAAGATTTTGCCCAGGGGGTTTTAAGTTGTGTTGTGGGTTTGGAGCTTCTGTTTAGGTTGTTTTGTTTTTCTTGTTCCCTCCTTAGCACCAAATTACCCAACATCCTCCCAAAAGGATACTATTTCACTAACAGCTTTACATAAACTAATGGTGGGTGAAACAATTATCAGGTACAGGTTTCAGGAGTAAATGTCATCAAAAAGACCACGTTTACATTACGTAACTCTCTACTACAAATATCATAGTGTTTAAAGTCACAAAACGTTTTGGTCAACGAGGGTGCTAAAGGACTCCAAGCTCTGCGTGTACAAATGTGCATTTTGAAGACGGTTTAAGAACTATCAACCAGATTTTCTTCTCTGTGCACACATATAAATAGGTGCATTTTTTAGAATACCTGAGAACTTGAGAACTGCAGAAAGCATTTTCTGTGCTTTCACATGATGTGAAACTACCACAAACTTCACACAAGGTATCAACATACACAGTGCATTCACAGGATGTTAGGAGCTGGAAGAGACCCAAGGAAATCACTGAGTCCAACCCCCCCTGCCAGAGCAGGATAATACTATCTAACACAGATACTTGAAAGTCTCCAGAGAAGGAAACCCCACAACCTCTCTAGGAAGCCTATTCCCGTGCTCTGGGACCCTTACAGTAAAGAAGTTCTCCCTTGTGTTGAGGGGGAACCTCTTTTGATGCAATTTACACCCATTGCTCCTTGTCCTATCACAGGGAGCAGGGAGCAGAGCCTGCCCTACTCCTGGCCAGCCTTCATATACTTATAAACATTTATCAAACCCCCTCTCAGTCTTCTCCAGACTAAAAAGCCCCAAGTCCCTCATCCTCTCCTCATAAGCCATGCCCTCCAGTCCCCTCATCATCCTAATAGCTCTCCACTGGACCCTTTCCTGCCCCTCTTCAACTGGGGAGCCCAAAACTGAACACAGTATTCAAGATGAGGTCTCACCATGGCAGAGTAGAGGGGGAGGAGAACCTCCCTTGGCACCTCTTGGCATTAGGAATACCAACAGAGGGTAGAACAAACATACAACTTCTTAGACAAGGCACTGAAAAAGCAGCTAAATCGTTGAAGGTTTAGTCACAGCAACAACGCTCACATACATGTGTTGGAAGAGCTTTCTCCCTTGGCAAGACGTGTTCTAGCAGTCACATCTCACATAGCAAAGACCAGCGACCTGGTGTTTCCTTCCATTACGGCTCTGTACTGCTCTGCAATACTGCGAAACGAGCGACCAATAACAGAAACCACAAGTTTTATAAACAGATTCCTATTTCCATAGGGAAATAGCCCACTCCTCAAACACTGGAAACCACTAAGAGAAAGAATAGCGTCCAGAAGACTCAACCCCCCCCTTCCTCTGTGCATTTTAAATGTGTCCCACATAAGCACGCAACACAAAACCACCACACAAGGAACATTCCTCAAAACTTCCTGGGCACACTGATATTTTAGTCATGCAGCTTACAGATTCAGGACTTCTCAGGACTTCAAATAATGCTTTTCACGATAAGGGCAGCACAGCAAAAAAACGCCTTAGTCTCAGAGTCCTGCGCCTGTGAACTAACAAATCCTTCCATTTGTGGGGCAAAAAAAGAGGGAGAATCGTTTGAGCAGCGGCTGGAAGATGACAGGAGGCAGTTCAGCACCGCAGTCAGGATCCCTGCGCCTCCGCACACACATGCGGGAAGGCAATGCTAGCGGCCACGTTACGATTCATCAGAGAAAAGCAGAGGCAGACTCCTACTTCCCCGCAGGCCATCTAGAAACTCGCACGCTTTTTTAGATGCTAAAGGCGAGAGAGCACCGAGCGGCAGGGGCGGCACTTGCCACTGCAGCGGGAGGCGAGGAGGAGGCAGCGCTGTCGGGTTCCAGCCCCGCGGAGCGCCGGAGTGGCTGAGAAGAAACGCTTCAGCAAGGCCGAGAGCAGCCGCCTTGCCGGGTCACCACTTCACGCTCCCTGGGAGGCAAAGACACGCTCCAGGCAGAGAGAACCTTTGCTCTGCCACAGCTCCCAGGCCGTTGCCCCTGCTCCCCTTGCCGCAGCCCACCCCGACGCTGAGGGCGGAGGGCAGGCAGCACGGCGGCAGCCGCCCAGCAGGCCCGGGACAACCCGCGGGGCCAGTCAGATTTACCTGCGGGGCTCTCGTCCGAGGGGCTGGGGCTGAGGCAGAGCAACAGAAGCAGCAGCAGCCGCCTCAAGCGTTTCGCGAAGACGACAGGCATGGTCCCCCAACTGCCGCCGCAGTCCCACTGCCGCTCCGCCGGCGCCACCCAGGCAGTTGTCTTGGCTCGTCCCTGCACTGCCCGCGGGCAGCGGCGGCTGCTGCTGAGGAAGCCTCAAGCGGGCCCGAGAGAGTCGGCTGCTGCAGCTGCGACAGGGATCAAAATTAGATCAGCACAGCCCTAGTTCCGCGAACAGGACAAACGTCAGGCAGTCACCCGCAGAAAAAAGCCGGCAGCGGCTAGAGGCAGCACCTTCCCTCTTCCCAGGGAGGATGTAGCACCGCTGACATGGTAGCGGGCGGCACGGCCCCGCCGGGCTTTATGCAGAGGGAAGAAGGGCGTGGGTGAGCGCCGGGGGCTAACTGGAGAGGGGCCTCGCAGCCGATCCGGTTCGGAGCCTCGATGGGCACAGCTGCAGCAGCACGTAGAGCGTTTGGGCTCTATCTGATTTTTGGGCAAAAGCAGAGACTGCTGAGGGAGCGTTGCGATTCCAGCAGCTCTTCAAGGCAGCTGGCTTTGGTAGGGTTTGCCTAGAGAAGGTTGCCTAGGGCAGAGTGCAGATGGTCTCTGCCCTGTGGATGGTGAGCTGGATAGCCCAGCTTTGAGGGTCAGTGGCTCCAGGGCAGCTGGGTTATACTGCACAAGAGCTGAGGGTTTTGACGTCTCTTTTGATTTATCTCCTGGCTTAGGCAGCAGTGCTCAGGGAGCACTGTTTCTAGCAAATGCCTTTCAGGACTTTGCTGCTTCTTGCTTATATATGTACATACACATGAATTGTATGTGTGTGTGTATATACATAAATGCATATATATGTATGTATAGGAATTTCAGTTTGTTATTTGTTACATAACTGCGTTTGGATTTTGCCGTGTAAAACCTGTCCAGGTGGTATGCTCTGAAGGAGATGCTCCATGGTGGGGTGCTTGATGCTTCTTCCTTCCTATAGGGATACAGTTACTTCAGATGATGCAAAAGTTGAATTGTGTATAAAGTTTGCATTAATAATGCAAAAAGGTCATTACAACTAAGCCTTTGCATCATCTTAATTCTCCTGTGCTGGCAGAGCTGTAGCAGTTTATGCCAAGCAGAAGTCGAATGCCCCGTGTGTTGATTTTTCCATCATTGCCATCACTGAAATTTCTATTATTTCCATCCATTTCCATGTTCATGCTGCTGTTCATGACCCCCAATACCAGTGTCATGTCCTTCAGATTAAAGATTTCCGTCATAAAAAACTCCCAATAAATATATCTAATGCCAAAAGGCTGGCAAAAGGACTGTTTTGTTATGCCCTTGCTATGTGTCTCTAGAAAAGTCAGGATTCCTGCTGGCTAAATAAGACCATGTATAGGTAGGAGTGGTTTCTGCTGCTGAAAGAACGAAATGCCCTTCACATATTTGGAGCAAGGGGATGGAGCCTTCTGTACTCCCAACTTTTAAAGTTGTTTAGCCCGTGTAATAGAAGTAGGAAGCCATATATATGAGTAGTCAGTGTGCAGTGATGCCTACACAGCTGTAAATCCGCTGCTTCTGAAACGTCTCGTCTCTGAAGTCTACAGCTCTGTGAGATGATACCCAGGCAGCACCAGTGTGTTTTAAGGACAGATTGAACCTGCAAAGTTCTGTTAATCTGCCAGCTTGCTGTAGTTGCGCAGGGCGGTATGGTTCAGGGAGAGAATCCAGTTCAGATAAGGCTGTTTGAGAATGGCAGAAGATCTTCATTCAGCTTCCAGTAAAAGAGCTTGAAACCTGCTTTATCTGAACCAGTTAGGCCTGAAGAGACTTATCTCTTGGCCAGGGCTGGGGTGGGGGGGAGGGCGGTGTTGTGTGGAGAAAGAGAGGAAACAAAAGGGTATGTCAACTGCCTTTACATATGAAGGAACTAGTTTGCAGTTCCGGTTAGCTGAAACGTGTGTGAAGAAAACCTCATACTCACCTGATTTATCAGTTCAGTCTGCAGCACCTTTTGGTGAGGCAGATTTTACTCACCTGGAAACAAGGATGGGTTAGTGTGAGGCAAGCCTATGTAGAAATTTAAGGCTAACGCCTGTCAGCTGGCAGAAAAACTGGCTGGTACGGTCTGCTCTAGGTCCTTGCCATATTCTTAGGGTGAATAAGGATACAGCTCAGTAGAAATTGTAGTGGTTCTGAAGAGACTGTTTGAATGACTTGGTACTATGTAGGACTGGCTTCTGTGTTTTCCTCTTAAGCATGGGGGGGCGAGTAACACCCAAACCATCACAGTGGGAAGAAAGCAAACAATTATTAACCTCTTCCAGTCGTTTCCTGTGCTCATGACGTAACAGAAGCCACAAAGCAACGGAAGGGATAAAGACAAAGATGAAGCAGAATTTAGAAGAACCAATCAAAGACACAAACAGCCCTTTAAAGGTTCCAGTGCTCCACAGATTGCCTTACCCTGGTACTATACTAGTGCTATATCATCCCCCAAGTCCTAATGCCACACCTTGAGTACTGTGTCCAGTTCTGGGCTCCTCAATTCAAGAGAGTTGTTGAGGTACCAGGACATACCTGAACAGAGAAGGGCAACAAAGATGGTGAGAGGCCTGGAATACAGCCCTGTGAAGAGAGGCTGAGGGAGCTGGGGTTGTTTAGCCTGGAGAAGAGGAGGCTCAGGGCTGACCTCATTGCTCTCTACAACTACCTGAAGGGAGGCTGTAGCCAGGTGGGGGTTGGTCTCTTCTGCCAGGCAACCAGCAACAGAACAATGGGACACAGCCTCAAGTTGTGCTGGGGGAAGTATAGGCTGGATGTTAGGAGGAAGTTGTTGCCAGAGAAAGTGATTGGCATTGGAATGGGCTGCCCAGGGAGGTGGTGGAGTCACCTCCTTGGAGGTATTGAAAAAAAGCCTGGATGAGGCACTTGGTGCCATGGTCTGGTTGATTGGATAGAGCTGGGTGGTAGGTTGGACTGGATGATCTTGGAGGTCTCTTCCAAGGTGGTCGATTCTAGATTCTGTGATTCACTACATGATTTAAAGTGCAGGAGTGAGAGGTTCCAGAAATGATGAGGCTAGAGATAATAAACTAAGTAAAACAGAACATTTGTGATACTAAAAAAAAAAAAAAAAATCAGCTGCTGCATTTTCTTGCATTTGGGAGCAATGACTGGTGAATAATTAGGAATTTCAGGAGAAGTATCTCTATTTAAATTTTACATACTAAGACCAATCTGCTCCATCTCTTAACATTCAACATATTTTCCTCACCCAAGCTAATTCTTTTAACTCACTTTCAGAGAGAAACTTTGATTTATTATCATGTGGTAATTAGTTGGCAAATGTTTCTGAGTCTGTGATTCTAAGATTCTATGATTCTAATATTCATAGAATCGTAGAATAGAATCATAGAATGGTTTAGGTTGGAAGGGACCTCAAGGATCATCCAGCTCCAACCCCCCACCATAGGCAGGGACACCTCCCACTAGAGCAGGCTAGTGACAGTCACTTTGGAACAAGGACTCATATGTTGAACTGGCTTAGAAGAAAACTTTCTTGCATTTAATAAACCCTCTAAATCAGGGAAATTGCTAGTTTGTTGAGACTGAATATCTCTCTTCTTGCAGTGGAAGGAAAGTAAATGAAGCTCTTAAAATTGCTTTGATGTTGATTATTGACTGAAGAAAAATGTAGATGGTAATGTGTACCTTTATAGCTCCTTCCCCCCAGCTGCCACGTCCAAGTCCTCAAAGCCCAGCCTTTGGCATTCATTTATTTCTGTTAATAACTAAAACAGTATACAAACCAACTGTTGTACTTTGAGGCCACGAGCAATCAGGACTGGATGACAGGAGTGACTTTTTACTCCTTTTAGAGAGTAAGAATGAAAATACTGCACACATATTGGAAGTTCAAAGAGAGATTTTATTTACTAATGCATATATCATACAAACACAGAATGGTTTAGGTTGGAAGGGACCTTAAAGCTCATCCAGTTCCAGCCCCTCACCATAGGCAGGGACACCTCCCACTAGAACAGGTCGCTCAAGGCCTTATTGAACCTGGTCCTGAACACCTCCAGGGAGGTTGTGGATCACATAATCAGAGAATATGATCTTCAATCACATTCTGTGATCCACAACCTTCCTGGGCAACCTGTTGGAGCATCTCACCACCCTCACTGCAAAGAACTTCTTCTTAACACCCAGTTTCATTCTCTCCTCTGCCACTTTAAACCCATTACCCCATGTCTTGGCATTAAAAGACCTTGTCAGTAGTCCTTCCCAACCCTCCTGTAGCCCCGTTCAGATACTGGAAGGCCACTCCAAGGTCTCCTGGAAGCCTTCTCCAGGCTGCAGAGCCCCAACTCTCTCAGCCTGTCCTCATAGCAGAGCTGCTGCAGCCCTCTGAGCATCTTTGTGGATAAAAGCTAAAGGCAATCAAGCAGAATGGATACATCCACAAGTTAAGTCAATGCTATCAGACTAAATCCAACCAGAATCCTCCACCTGTTCCAACCTTGGCAGGCCTGATAGTAGGCTATATATACTGATATACATATATACGCCCTGCCCATTTTAGGTCTGCATTGGGGTGCACTCTGTCCAGAGAGAGAGGCAAAGGGAGAAGAGGTAGGGAGGGAAGGAGAGAGATATCAGCCAGGCACTGGCTCAATAAGCTGTGATAGTGGAAAACAGAATGAAATAACAATATTGCAACATACTGGGACAGCCAGATCCATCCACTGAGATGGTCCTTGGTCTCTGCAGTTTTCTTAGGGGAACCTGGGACCCCTCAAACTACGACACCATCAAACATACCAACAAACATATCCTTTGAAATTGTGAGGAGGTAAATAATCCATGTATGAGAAAACCTGGGAAAAGGAAGAAACATTTAAAAGAAACATTCTTGGTGGTTTTGTTCATGGTAATAACATCTGGTGGATTAAAAGAAAGAAGTAAATTGCCTTTCATCATTTTTATGCAAGCATGTATGTATTAAAGAGTCTAATTATATTGAAAACTGTAATTGCAGGGTTGGTCTCTTCTCCCAGTCACCTCATGACAGAATAAGAGGACACAGTCTCAGACTGTGACAGGGAATGTTTAGAATGGACTTCAGGAAGAAATTCTTCACTGAAAGAGTGATTAGCATTGGAATGGGCTGCCTCAGGAGGTGGTGGAGTCACCATTCCTGGAGGTGTATAAAAGGAGGCTGAATGAGGCACCTAGTGCCATGGGCTGTTTAATGGAAGGTGTTAGGTGATAGGTTGGACTCGATGATCCTAGAGGTCTCTTCCAATCTGGTTAGTTCTGTGATTCTGTGAAAAAGGAACTGAATAACTCTTGAAGTATTTCAGATATGTTTCAGGGATGGTGTTTGACTATCTGAAGATGAATCATCAAGACCTTACTAGATTCTAACCAGACTTCTCTAACATTCAGGGAACTTTAATGCAGAAATGTATGTTGATGGCTGTGAAATATTTAGTTGAAAAAGCATGAAAATAAACATGGTGAAAGGCCTGGAACAGAAACCCTATGA
>WAAF01018338.1:0-17930 GCA_013400475.1 Tricholaema leucomelas
GTGGAGTCACTGTCACTGGAGGTGTTGAAGATAAGCCTGGCACTTAGTGCCATGGTCTAGATGATTGGCTAGGGCTGGGTCATAGGTTGGACTCAGTGATAGGTTGGACTGGATGATCTTGGAGGTCTCTTCCAAAGTGTTTTATTCTATGATTCTATGTGAAAATAATTCTATGCATATGTGAAATTATATAGAAAGTTAAAAAAAAAAAAGAGAAAAAATCTTGCCCAATCTATAAATTATTCAAAATAGACTGCAAATTTGTTGTCTTTGTAAATGATAAAGTTATTAAATTACTTAACACCCAGATGGTGCTTTTAATACCGGACCTATCAAATGCTATTAATACACCCAGAATGGGAACGATAAATTCACCTTCTCTAGTTTAAAATCCAGTCTCAAATTCAGAAAACTGCTCCTGGCCCAATCAGAAGAGCTGAAATAAGATTTAATTTAAATTCAACAATTTGCACAAAATATGTTCCAGCTTTTTTCTTATTTCCACTGATATGTAATGCATTTCCCACTGGAAATTCAATATACTAATAAAAAGAGAAGATGTTTGTCAATAAATATGAAAGTTATGCATTGTAATGAATTAAAAGCAACATTTCTCGTCTCTCCTTAAATTATGTAGAAGTCCATGATTGCATGCAGATGGGACTACAGAATGAAAATGAAAGACGTAAGGGAGAGTTGATCTTATTATGAAAACTGAAGGGAAAATTAAGTGGTAGGATTAATGTTATAGGATAATCTGAAAGTGACTATAAGCAAGATTTTTGATACTGTCTTCTGTGACATCCTCACAGGTAATCTTAGGCAGTGTGGGTTAGATGAGTGCACAGTGACGCAAGTTAAGCTCTGAAGCACTTGCTAAAATCTAACTGCTAGCAAATAACACAAGAACATTTTCCAGATAATCTAACCTCAGAAGATGAAGCCACAAACTTATTTAAATCTATGGAAAAATATATTTTGACTACAGGAAGGCCAAGATTCAGACTTGATGTTTTAAATATGTCCATATGTCCATCCTGATTAAGCACTAAAGGGTAAATGAAGTGCTAGCAGGAGGCCTGATCACATAGTCATAAATATTTAGGTAGTTCTTTCCAGTTCCCATCAAAGGAGAAAAAAAATGACACAAAAGGACAAAACAAGACAATTAGGAAAGTCCATCTGTTTCTAAAGTACCAGAAGGTTATGTGAGAGTTTTTCTCCAAAGGAATCAAAGAATATAGCTCAGAAATATACATACAAACTCAAAACAACTTAAGCAAGAAGAGCTTTCAAACATTAACTAGATTTATTAATCATTTATAGTACTTACGAATAATGAATTCTGACATCATTAACATAAATTCACAACCTTGCGTGCAGTATTAGTTTTAAACACATGAATGCAATATTTTTGCTTTGCATATATTTAAGAAGTATCCCAGGAAAGTGCTGTGACCAGTAAATTTCAATTTTGGAAAGAATATACAAATGCACACTTGAAATTGTATTTCAGTGTAAGTTTCAGAACACAGCAAAGAAACAAATATGCAGAGAAAATGTTATGAACTCTGTTATGGCAATGTAATTCTTGAAATACATGAAAAATAGAATTCACCCATTACATGGGACAATGTATTTTACACTTGATGAGAAGAAAAAAGTAAAAGAAATAGAGGTTTACCCGAGATCATAGAAATCACAGAGAACAAACATCTGGAAGAGACCTCAAAGGTCATCCAGCCCAACCTTCAACCTAGCACTCAAGAGTCAATACTAAAAGAGGTCCCTAAGTGTCAGGCCTTGTTGTGGAAGGTGAATAGTCCCAAAACATGTCCAGACTTGTTCTACTTTGCAGTGGTAAACAAGGTGCGCACCTTTGTTTATGCATGGCCTGTGTTCTGCCTTAATATGGGTAAAAAAAGGAAGCCACAGCTCACCTAATATGGTCAAGTTGGCAAACTGCCATTCTGATTGGATGAGCTCTATGGCCAAAGAGCCATTAGTCTCGGACTGAAGAGATAAAAGAGATGAACAGGTAAACACAATGTGCTCTATCGTTATATTTGTACTCTGCTGTTGTGCTCTGCCATGGTTTTGCTTTGCCTTGCTTTGCTCTGACAACGTGCTCTCTGCCCTGCCACGTTATGCTTTGCCTCATTGCTTCAGAACAGCATGACGTGCCTGCCTGCACACTGTCCATCCTGGAAGGAGTCAAGACCAGGTCAGAGACTCTGCTAAACTCCCAGCTTCCTGCTGAAGCCCTGGGGAAAACTCCAAAGCCTCTAACAGCTTAGAAAACAATAACAGCAACCCTCCCATGTGCTTTGGGTACTGTCTGGTGCTTTGGGTACAGCACAGCCCCAGAAATCTGGAGGGACTACTTTGTGAGTAGATACTCTAAAAGGCCTCTCTGTAATTAAAAGTTCTGATGTAGTAACTAAATTCCACTATGCCTTCTGCTTTAGCAGATAGGAGCCCCTCGGTTCTCCCTAGAGGATGAGTGGCATATTAGCCATAAGATTCTCTTCACAACTGTTTAAATCATGTATATTTTTTCTAGTTTTCTTAGTTGTTCTAAATTGCCTGTTTTCCTTGTGTAAATATCCCAATCGTGCATTCAAACATAGTAAATAAATTCTTCTGGTGAGATTTATATTAATAAACAATTTTCATCATTATTAATAATCATTGCCTGGATATCAAAATTAATGACCAATTATTAATTTTGTATAAATTCAGAACACTTCTTAAACACCTCCAGGAATGGTGACTCCACCACTGCCCTGGACAGACCATTCCAAAGTTTTATAACTCTCTCTGTAAAGAAATATTTTCTAACACCCAGTCTGAACCTCCTCTAGCACAGCTTGAAACCATTTCCTCTAGTCCTGTTGATTGCCACCAAAGAGAAGAGCTGTTCCCTCCTCACTCCAACCTCCCTGCAGGTAGCTGTAGAGAGTGATGAGGTCTTTCCTCAGCCTCCTCTTCTCCAGACTGAACAAACCAGCTCTTCCAGATGTTCAGATGTTCCTTGTAGGCCAGATGGTCCAAGCCCTTCACCAGCCTCATTGCCCTTCTCTGTGCATGCCCAGAGATGTGGAGCCCAGAGATGAACTCAGTACTTGTGGTGTGACCTCACCAGTGCTGAGTACATGGGAATGATCACCTCCCTGTTCCTGATAGCCACCACGTTTCTAGCACAAGCCAGGATGTCACTGTCTTTCTGGATGACCTGGGCACACTACTGACTCATATTTATTCAACTGTCAGCCAGAATCCCGAGGTCCCTATCAAATTCACAGCTTTCCAAGCACATATCTCCAAGTCTGTAGCTTATCATGGGGTTGCACCCCTGGCGCAGGATCTGGCACTTAGCCTTGTTGAACTTCATACAATCAGCCTTGGCCCATCCATCTAACCTGTCCAGGTCCTGCTGCAAAGCCTCCCTGCCCTTCTGGCAGATTGACACAGCCACCTAGCTTGGTGTCATCTGTAAACTCACTGAGGATGCACTCAATCCCCTCATCCAGATCATTGACAAAGATCACAGTATCACAGTATCACACAGTATCACCAAGGTTGGAAGAGACCTCACAGATTATCAAGTCCAACCTGTTACCACAGAGCTCAAGGCTAGACCATGGCACCAAGTGCCACGTCCAACCTTGCCTTGAACAGCNTCTCTTGGCCACCTGGGCACACTGCTGGCTCATGTTCAGGCGGGTATTGATCAGCACCCCCAGATCCCTGTCTGTCTGGCTGCTCTCCAGCCACTCCGACCCCAGCCTGTATCTCTGCATGGGGTTGTTGTGGGAGGACAAGCCCCAGTACTGAAGCCTGGCAGATGGCTCCAGTAACTGGGTGCCAGCTAGACAGCCTATCACTCTGTGGGCCCAGCTAGCCAGTTTTTTATGGAGTGAAGAATACAGTTATCTAAGCCTTGTGCCCTGACTTTCTGAAGGAGAATGCTGTGGGAGACACTGTCAAAGACTTCACTAAAGTCCGGGTAGGCAATGTCCATGGTGCTTACCTCATTTGCTAGGAGCTCAGATTAGTCAGACAGCTCCTTATTGTAGGAGCTCAGGTTAGTCAGACAGAACTTTCTTTTCATAAACGTGTGCTGACTGAGCCTGATCATCTGGTTGTCTTGTAAGTGCCATGTGATGGCACTCAGGATGACATGCTCCATGAACTTTCCTGGCACTGAGGTCAGAATGACAGGCCTGCAGCCTCCTGGATCATCCTTCCAGCCTTTCTTGTAGATGAGTGTCACATTTGTTAGTCTATAGTCAACTAGGCCTTCCCTGGTTAGACAGCTGTGTTGACAAGTAATGGTGAGTGGCTTGGTGAGCAAATCTGCCAGCAATTTAAGTACCCCTGAACACATACAGAATAGGCTTGCACTCAACATTTCCTTAATACAAGACATTTACACTTTCCTGAATTGGGTATTATCACAGCCTTTTATTTTGACTGATTGTCATAATGTGGAATAATATCTGGAACACAGTTAATGTGTGTTAATTCCCAAGTGCCTGTTTTGGAAGTTTCATTTTTCTGATGTAATGGTGCACGTATGGAAAACTACTGCTCGTGTCTTTGAATTCTGATTAAAAGATAAACGATGACTTGAAACTATAGAAAACATATAGCTTACAAAAAGCAGTATTTCCCCTATGTTTGCTCCATTTGCTTCCTGCGATTGAGGTTGTCAGCACAAAGACTTTGTACACAATCTGATAACTCAGTACCTGTCCAATTGTAGTGATCCCTTAATAACCCTTTGGGAGGCTGTTCTCACTCAGGGCTATAATTTGTTTTGCTATCTACCTACCATTTTTTCTCACATCAAGCATTTTCTCCAGATTTGATTGCAGCTCCTGACAATCTTGTGCTTCTTTTGAAGAAATTAATCTGTTCACTATGGGCTGTTTCACCTTAATCGAACATGAGCAAAGAAATTTATTGGGTGTATGCAGCTAGAAGACACATTTTGTGGTTGCAGCATGGAGAAGCATTTGTACACCTGTGGGTTTTCTCTGGCATGAATCTTATAGATGGTTTAGTGTTTTAGATGTGTTTAATTGGACATTTATTTCACCTTCTCAGTGAAATGACTGAAATTTAAGGAAACGATTACACCATCCACCACTATCATGGGTTCCTTTTATTCAAATTACTTCTCTTTGAGTTAGAAGGAGTACAAAGGATTTTTTTCTTTTGCTCTATCATGACATAGAGCCTTACGGTTTATCATGACTGTTTGCCTCTACGGAGGTTGTTTTCTCATGTTAAAAGAGCCTTTTGATGTAATTCAAGTTATTTGGTTTGAAATTGGTAAGGTATTTACCTCTGCATAGAATATAGTTTTAAATAGCATTCAGTTCATAATGAAATTTTACTGTGTGTAAATAATGTCACATTGCTTCAAATTTTCTGCTGAAGTGCAGCATGTTGTCCTTGATCTGTAGCAGGTCATCCAGCAAGTCTGGGATCTGTAAAAGAGAGATGCAAGGGGAATATTCTATAGTTTCCATTTAATAAATACAAGGACAGCAAAAAGGAAAAGGGAGTTGATACAACTGGATTTTTTTTTTTTCCATAATGAGTAAATTTAACCCATTCACTGCATATGACAATAGGTTTTCTATCAGACAATGTAAGAATTTGAAATGAAGGATTGTATTTAATATGTAGAACTAGTGTTTGACTTTTTGATGTCTTTGCTGTCATGGAGATGTCATTGAAGTTATGCAGAGCTGTTTCTGTAGTTCAAAAGAGGAATCTGTAAAGTATTTTGTCATCATCCCTCATGGTTGGATATGCTTCATTCTTGCCTACTGAAGTACATGAACAAATATGAAATTATTGTTAATTCAAAATTCAAAAATATTTTCAGTGTACTTTAATGTTACCCAGACTTCATTAATTCTGTGGTTTTTATGTGAAGCAGTGACTGAAAAATCAGTTTAAATATCTGAACAAAGTACAGAAGACTTCTACATGATTTTATGTAGCAGACATATGTGAAGACATTTAAAGCATACAATATTTAAATCACTTTATAAAAGATCATCTTGATCATCTCTGTCTTGATATTTCTCTGGTGGTTCAAAACTTCCAAGGTCTTGAAAAATAATTTCTCATTATAGATGTCTGATTACTCGTATGGAGTGCCAGAAGATGAGTGCAATGCATTTCTAGGTGTTTGCTCATCTGGTTCCCTTTCCACAAGGTTCCTATTCCATATTTTTGTCTTGGGCAGACTGGTTTTTATGCAGTTACTTTGGAAACAGTACATTTATCTTTCAAGGGAAAGACAGGAGTTTTATTGCACTGGCCCAGAGCTGCAGTGCATCACACATCCAGTGAATTTAGGAGGTGCCTCTAGGCACCTCAGCTGACAGGTGTGGACTCACTGCAGCTGTAAGCACCTGCACAAGAGAGCACATGGACCATGACACCATTGCCCAGGGAACATGCTCATGAACTCCGGACATGCTATGTCCAGGCTAGGATTACTGCATAGGTAGCAGCTGAGCTGCAGAAGTTCAGATGTAGAGGGACAGCAATTGCCCAGAATTACAGGGGAAGTTTAACTTAACAGAATGAAAATAAACACAGTTGGAAGAAACTGCTTGAATTCTTATGGATCTTCCTCTTCTGGGTTAGTAGCAGGGAATGTAGCTGGGAAAGAAAATCAAACCAAACCAAAAAAAAAAAACAGAAAAAAGTAAATGCTACAAAGTAGCTAGAAATTCAAACAAATATTCAGCTCATGTGCTTTTTAGTCGTCTGTAAATCCCAATGGATTGATTATTAAAATGCATTTTCAAGTTCTACTTTTTTTTTTAACGTATAAAGGGATTTTGGTGACTACTTCGGACAGCTGTTGAAATTCAGTTTGTTAGGTGCTGTTACATAAGATATTTGGTATTGTTTCTTTACACTTATTAAATGACTTAGAGCAGCTGAAAAACCACAAACATTCAATTTTAGATATTGAAAGTGTAATAGGATCCAAAATAGAAATATTAAATGCTCAGACATTGCTTTCTATCCCTAGTGGAGTGGGAATTACTTGTAAACATCAGTTACAAATGGGACAGAAATTGCCATAAGCAGCTTACAGTCTCTCATTGGCACACGTCTTCTGAACTGCAGTGGCTACATTTTTGGGAGGAAGGAATGATTTAGAAATTGTTATTAATTAGACAATGTGAAATTGAAGAAGAGTTATAAATCCCTGTTCAGCTATGAATGTCCTACTGAGTCTCAATTTATTTTGTTTCAGAAGCCTTTGAAATTCAACATCTGAGCATTAATATTAGGAAGCTCTCAGTATTTTGTTTATTTATCAAAGATGACTATTTTGAGTTTAACTTATTCATCTGTATGTGATTTGGTTTAGTTGTTTTGGGTTTTTGTTTTGCCCTTTTTTTTTTTTTTTTTTTTTAATACAAATTAGGTTGTCCAAAGAACAAAAGCCTTAGAAAGAGCAAAGATGGGTCTTAGTGTACATACAGCTTCCTCTAGCAGCAGTAAGAAAGTGTATTTTCTCAAAACTAAAAATTTGTCAATATACTAGAAATATGAATCTGAGTCATTCTGTTGCTGTACCGTTTTGTTTGCTTTTATATTAGTCTTGGGTTTGTGGTAAATTGGTGCAGTTTTTTTCCTAGCAATCTAATGAAGTCTTTTTTTTTTTTTTTTTCCTTCTGTTCTTTTTCAGTTTCACCAAGTGAAACACCCTCAAAAGTAAATTCGAGTTTAGCTGATAGACATTTATGTACAAAACCTGTTTAAAATAACCTTGAACTCAGACTGTCAAGTTTCTAACTGACTGTGAAATACAACCCCTACTTGTTAACCCTAAGACCTGTAAATGCGTATTTGACCATTTTTAATTGGATAAATTAACATAGCATTGTCAATTCAGTCTATTTTTGAAACAAAGTATCCTTTCTGCATCACCAAGTAGCACTTCCAAGGTTTCAGAAAGATAACTTTGTTTCATTAGCCTAGATTTTCATGTGTGTTTAATTTGTGTCTCGTTAGACTAGTTTTCCTCATTTCTTTACCAGCTTCAGATAATGGGAAGAAACTATAAATAGATGGGAAAAACCTTAAAATGTGCATAGATTATATTAATCAGTAGTAAACTAGAAATACCATGGGGACCTTTTGATGAATCCAGAACACTCTTCTAAAAAAATCAGGCTGTTAATTTACCACTGTGAGCTATGTCAACACTATTTCAATCGTCCTGTAAAGGGAAAGTGAATTTTAATTGCTTCTGCACATTTCCAAATGAAATAATTATTCTTTCAAAAGTTCATGTTTGTCTGGCAATTGTCACATATTTCTTGTATAAATTGAATATACTGCAGCGAGGAAATTGCATAAACATGATCTTGTCTAAACAAAGTGTATTCTCTGTGAAGCAAGTAATAGCCAGAAAAAAACCACCAACCAACCTCCAAAAAAGCCTGCCAAACCAAACTAACCAACCAACTCAAATCCCCCCAAAAACAATACCGAAGATGGGAAAAACTGGCCTGCTAGTGTTTCTGTTTGTCTTGGGCACAATACTTGCAGCTGTGACAATTGGTAATGGTGTCCGTCTAACATCGCTCAATCCAGTGGTTTCTGAGTGTTCACTGAGCCACAAAGTGTTTACTTTTTATTCTTTATACATGTTTTATTTCACTGTGGGGACAACACCTTTTTTGTGCTGTTATTAATTCCTGCAGCAAAGAAAACCTACTTCTTCCACAGAGCCTACAGAACCTACAGAAAGCTGAGATGAGTGCTAATTAATGCCATTTAAGGTTTCTTTCTGATGCTACTTCACTTCTGAGGCAGGTCTACACTGTTAGCAGTGTCTCAGGTGCCACTTTACTGCCTGTAGGTCTCATCCCTAGAAGAGATCACATTAGAAATGTCAGAGAGTTAATGACTGGAACTGATCACAAGCGGTTTCTTTTTCAAGGCTGAGCTGTTTGTCAAACATACCGGGCTGCTCAACTGTTTTTTAGTCTCTTCTTTGAGGCACAATGGCAACCACTTTTTAGATACTTCTAAGCAAATCACAAAGACAGGTACAATTGTGTAAAGTAGGAAAAAAAGACATAGATCTAAAACCACGTTGATTGTTTTCTAACTTATGTATCAAAATACTGAAAAAATGCCATTAAAGTGTTATCTATATTTGCTCCACACTCTTTCAGGAAATTATATTGATTATTTTCATAAGCATGAAAAACTTCACAGTAAATTTGACATGGAGTATTTTTCTCCTTCTTACTTTCCATCCCCACCACCTGTTGCTGCCAGGAATCTGACAGATGCAACAACACAGTTTGGATTGAAGCAGATGCTCTTTATTGCAGGCCAGTGAAAGCGTAACACCCATGCAGGACAGAGGACCAAAAGCATAAGACTAAAAAGGCCCAAAAGAAGGCCACATGATCCTTTTGGTAATTCCTTTTATCCCATCATACAAACAGCACATAGCATAATTTAGGCGAGTATGGTCCAGTCATTTACATACATCTTGTCTTGTTTTTCCCCTGGGCCAGATATTCTGCTATCTTTTCCTCTCCTGTGTGAGGCATCCTGAAGCTATTGGAATGAAGGACAAAATGCTTGTACACTGCTCATTTTTATTCTGTCTGACACTGGATTCCCACAACCACCTGCTGTATTATTTAAAGACTAGAAGAATAAAATTTTGCACTTATTTTTAATCACCTATCCTAAGTCATCTGAAAGAAATATATTATAATAAAATGCCCTAAGATTATTAAAACCATCTAGCCTCTTCATCTACAGAACTTCCTCTTTGCATTTTTTTCTCCGCAGTTAATTTTTGGGGCAGTGCAATCGTAGCAGTAAAAGATCTGAGATATAAAATGATTATTAGTTTTTCCTCCAAAATGACATTTATTTCTTATTATGATTGTCTAAAATTACCAAAAACTAAAAGTGAAAAGACCATGCTACGTGATACAGTCTGAAGCAAAAGAAAGAGCAACAAAGCCTGATTTGAAAATTAAAGTTGATATCAAATGAAGAAAAAAAGGCATAAAATAAATGTTGTGGATTTAGTTGAATCTGCTCCTGTTATTCATACCATGCTGTAGTCATGCCAGCTTAAAAAATGAAAGTGCTAATTGGAGTGAAGTGTTACGGGGCTTGAAGTTCAGAATGCAACATGGAAAGCTTCCTGTGCTGGTTGCTGGTTCTGGGTTCTTAAGGAGTCTGGCCTCTTTTCTGCAGGGATGATGGTAGGATGTGTGTAGCACTGGCTTTGGTTTTCTGTTTTATGCTGTTTTTTTCCCCTCTATTTAACTGTGTTGCTTCTGCAAATAGGCTAAACTAAGGTAATTGTGTGTTGTATTGTCAGATTAATTAGGCTATTAGCTAAGGTAATAATGTATTGTAATATGTGAGATTATGTGATATGTGATATGTAATATTATATTATGTGATATGTTATATGAAACACTTATTTCTTTATCTCAACCCTGACTTTCATGTGTTATTTTTCCTCTCATTTTTGTGTTAGGGGAGCAGATAGGTTGGCCCTTGTGCTAAACTGTTACAGTAAGAAACATAGGAGTATGAGGAAACTGACATATTTGCTTTTTCTTCAAATCACCGAGAGATATAATACACTTTCTGAAACAGGAAACTGTATATGTTAAAGAATGAAGATATTGAGATGCAGTACAGATACCATACAACTGAAATACTAATAGGAGGAATTTAATGTATTGTCTCATAGTCATAGGAGGAGTTTAATGTGTTGCTTTTCAGTCAAATATCACATGAAGTACCCTATACAAGAAAGAAAGAGATTCCAGGAAACTATAGACCAGTTAGGCTCACCTCTGTCCCTGGAAAAATGATGGAGTGGCTCCTGTTGGAGGGCATCTCAAGGCACTTGGAAGAGAAGAAGGTTATCAAGAGTAGTCAGCATGGATTTACCAAGGGGAAGTGATGCTTTACTAACCTGATAGCATTTTATGATACTATAACTGAATGGGTAGATTCAGGAAAACCAGTGGATGTAGTCTACCTTGACCTTAGCAAGGCCTTTGACACAGTCTCCCATGACATTTTAGTGAGCAAGCTGAGGAAGTGTGGGATGGAAGAGTGGACAGTGAGGTGGATTAGGAACTGTTTGCAAGCTAGATGAGTTCAGAGGGTGGTGATCAATGGTGTCAGGTCCAGCTGGAGAACTGTGACTGGTGAACTAGTGGTGTCCCCCAGGGATCAGTGCTGGAGCCAGTTGTGTTCAACATCTTCATTAATGACCTTGATGAGGGCACAGAGTGTCTGCTCAGCAAGTTTGCTGATGACACCAAGCTGGGAGGCTTGGCTGAGACAGCTGAAGGCTGTGAGGCCATCCAGAGAGACCTGGACAGACTGGAGAGCTGTGCACAGAGGAACCAGATGAAGTTCAACAAGGACAAGTGCAGAGTCCTGCATCTGGGGAGGAATAACAAACGGCACCAGTACAGGCTGGGAGGTGATCTGCAGTCCTGTGGAGAGGGACCTGGGAGTCCTGATGGACAACAAGTTAACCATGGCACAGCAATGTGCCCTTGTGGCCAAGAAGGCCAATGGGATCCCGGGGTGTATTAGGAGGAGAGTGTTCAGCAGATCAACGGAGGTTCTCCTCCCCCTCTACTCTGTCCTGGTGAGACCTCATCTTGAATACTGTGTTCAGTTTTGGGCTCCCCCCTGAAGAGGGACAGGAATCTGCTGGAGAGGGTCCAGCGGAGAGCTGCGAGGATGATGAGAGGACTGGAGGGCATGGCTTATGAGGAGAGACTGAGGGACTTGGGACTTTTTAACCTTGAGAAAAGAAGACTTCGAGGAGATTTGATAAGTGTTTATAAGTATCTGAAGGCTGTCCCATAACGGGGGGAGAGGCTCTGCTCACTGCTCCCTGGGATAGGACAAGGAGCAATGGGTGTAAGTTGCAGCAAAAGAGGTTCCGCCTCAACACAGGGGGGAACTTCTTTACTGTAAGGGTCACAGAGCAATGGAACAGGCTGCTCAGAGAGGTCATGGGGTCTCCTTCTCTGGAGACTTTCAAGGCCTGTCTGGATGTGTTCCTCTGTGATCTGTGTTAGATATCATTGTCCTACTCTGGCAGGGGGGTTGGACTCGATGATCTCCTTGAGTCCCTTCCAACCTCTAACATCTTGTGATCCTGTCATCCTGTGATACACTTAGAAGATCCATAGAACTTGCTTATCAAAATTTCAGACAGATAAAAGATTTCACAAAACATAAATAATAATTAAATTGTTACTCCACATCATCATGACTGCCACTGCTTCTAGTGTCGTGTTATCAGACTCCACATTATGCTCATAAGTAGTCCTGCTCCAAAGAATATCTGCAGATTTCAGTGCAGTGACCTGCTTCATAGTTAGCAGTGGGAATGCAAAGAGATTGACTGTTTTATGATAAAAGTGATTTTTCTTCCATGAGCTTATCATCACAGGCAAAGAACTGTAGGTGCATATTGCTGATAATGCAGATGTATGGTGGTAGCTTCTGGCGTATCTATACAGGCTTTTAGGCAGTAAAGACAGAACAAGACAGTAATTTACACACATACATACATATATATATATAAATTCATGGCTTTCAGCATTAATGAAAACCTTGTAAAACATTCTGATCGGTACATCCAGTCATCTCAATGATTCACCGGAGAACACTGTGGTTGGCAGAAATAAGATGGTTAATGTGATATACATTCATTTTTCTTCCCTGTGTTCTGGGGAATGTGATGAAACATATTCAAAGAACCCACAAAGGATGAGGAAAGCCCACTTCCATGACTGACATCTATTTTACCTTCTTCTTTTTTCCCCTTGATTTTCTAGTGTTCTAGTTCTGTGGAGGCTTCCCATTTCAACCTTATGCAAAGTGTGCTTCTTTTATCACTCACAGAATTGCAAAATCACAGAATCACAGAATGGTAGGGGTTGGAAGGGACCTCTGAAGATTATAAAGTCTAAAATCCCTGCTAAAAATGCTTCACCTAGAGCAAGCGTCACAGAACTGTGTCCCCTTATAAGGTCTCATGTTTGCTATTTCACAAATAACTTTTCAAAATATCATGAAAAGTCTTCTTTTTCTATTTCATTTTATCATTGCTTCACACTGAAACTGGGCTCTGCAGACTGTGCTGAATTAATTATTCTACACCCTTCTCAGAAGATAAGGAGTTTGCTCGGGAGTAACTGGTGACAATATTTGAAGACAAGGAGAGTGTATGGGTCAGGCAGAATCTGGATTGAAGGCTTAGTTCCTTGTAATGGACTTAACTGCACAACAAAATTATCAATAAGGTTAAGGTTAGAATTTAAATAACAGTATGTGTAGTGACTTCAAATTAATCCTGCTATCCCACACTCTTAACAGATGTAATATCTTTTAAAAGAGCAGTCATCCCACATTCTTAACAGATGTAATATCTTTTAAAAGAGCAGTCAGACACTCATGATTAGAAGGACCTGATTGATGATAGACCATATAAATACAATTGAGGCAAATCCTGCAGAAGCTGTTATAATTTTTACACCAATTTCACTGCTTTGGACAGTGTTTTTAAAAGTGCTGGTTTCCAGGATTTTTAATGTTTTGGTTTTTAATGTCAGAGCTTCTAACTGCCCTATGAATGTACACATATAGGCACACAGCAGCTATGTTCTAGATTTCTATGTAAATTTTCACACATACCTCTGAAGTAAGGAGGTCTCTTGAAGGTCTAAAAGTGACATGTAAGTAATCGTTATTACTGTGTAAATATATGAAAGACTAGAAGACCATTGAGATATTAATGAATACTTCTATACACTGTCTCCCAGAAGACCAAGATTTGGAGTGAAAGGAAAGGATGGACTGATAATTCTCAACTCTGTAAGGATGGTATGGATATATCCAAATGTGATTGCACACCTAATAGGAGGACCCCAGAAGCTATGAGGACGATTCACTAGCTAAAGTCATGACTCCTGCAAGCATGTCGATGAGGGTGTCAGAGTGCAAGTCAATTAAATTAATCTTATTGAAAAGTAAAAACTGCCTTCCTCTTCCACTAGACATCACATTTGCCATGATGTTGCTAAATTTATTTCCTACAAATGCAAAAAGGAAATAGATATCTTCTGTACAGTTTAGCTTCTCCTAACAGTGAGGAAGGTCACAGAAAAAGCACAGAATAAATATCTACATGAAATATGAGAACCATACCTATCCCTAATACTTATGTCAGGCTGTTGTTCCAATCAGACATCTTGGGAAAACTGTTAATTACATCTCAGTAACAAGAAGATTATATAGAGAAAATGGAAAATGTGACAAATAAAATATTTATTTTTGAGGACTTGCATTTGTTGATGTCTGGGGTTAGAATTAAATCCCCAGAGACAATAATAATTTTGATAGAATAACCCACCAAATAAATCAGTCTCACTCGATTTGGAAGTTAAAAAAGGAAAACAAGTTTAACAATAACTTGAAAAGGGTATCAAAGGTAGAGAGGTTACAAAAGGTGTAGGGAAGAAAGGATAACAAATACAAAAAGGTATGATTACAACCCGAGTTTGTGATGGTGATGATGCTGATGGCCACGTGTGTGTGGAGAGATGCAGTGTCCCAAGGGAGCAGTGTCCAAAGAGCAGCATGAGTCCCAAGAGAGAGGGAGAGAACAGGAAGTCCCCCTGCTTTTAAGGGGCAGGAAGGGGGAGTGGGCTAACCCTCACCTGGGGCTGTCCAGACCCACCCCTGAGGAGGGGTCAGGACCCCCTGAGGTCAGGTTTCAAGTTCAGGGACACTCCTCCTGGAGTGTTAACCGTATATAGTTGATTTTTTTCAGCTTGCTCCAGTGTAAGCGATATCTGAAAACAGTAGATGTAATACCAAGAATTACAGAACACACGTTGGAGAACAACAGTCTTTTTTCCTAATTACAGTGAAATTTAACTATTCCTGCATTTTAAAATTTCAAATAGTTTTAATGGATATCAACAACAACAAAAAAATCAACCCATTTTATATCAGCTATCATTTTGTATGTTATTCTTCATATTAGTATCTATTCCTTCAGCAAAACTTAATTTTAGATTGAACTTCCATAAGCAATGACACGAGACAGTATCACAAAGTTGTTCCACTTAAAATGTGCTTATTTTCCTTGACCTGAATTCAGTCAGAACATACACTGTTTTACGGACAATTCGTGCAGTATGGAGTCTTTAAACTCCTTCCAGAAAAAGATGTGGAGCAGAAGATTTCTGAAACAACTTTTTTTTTTTCTTTTTCCCTTGATGCATCCTCTTTTTTATTAACATTGCTAAAAGATTGCTGTCTGGTGTTGTCCAAAAGCCATTTGTTTTATTTACTTATTTCTGTGATTTTGTCAAAGTTTATTGAAGCATGCTGTCAGTCCTCTAGCACAATTTTAAGGAATGCCTCACATGAATTTCAGATTTTATTCCAGTAGGATAGAATTGCAGAAGTCAAACTTTCATTCAGGATATACTTTCTGAAAGCAAAATAAACCCTTTGCTCTGAGAACCAAAGCTAAGGAATTGAGGCTACATTTGAGAAACACTATATTGGAAATCCAGTTCTGCTTATTAAGGAGGAAATAATTTACAGAAGGAGAAGAAGCCATTCTACATTATGAATAGTGCTTATAAGCCAATTACAAGCTCCTTACTCTCTTAGTCCGAGTAATTCACTGCACAGGCATGAAGCTGTAAATTTAAAGCTCTTAGTTTTCTGTTACCTCTCTGAGGCCACTGTCAGAAACTTGGCCATCTCACTTTTCCTCCCTGCCTTGCAGGATATAATTTTGCTATTATCCTGGACACAATATTGCTATTCCCAAGCCCACTTCATGCTTTGAATCATAGAATCATAGAATTATTATAGAATCATAGAATCAATCAGATTGGAAGAGACTTCCAAGACCATCCAATCTAATCTATCACCTGCCCCTATCCAATCAAATAGACCATGGCACTAAGTGCCTCATCCAGGCTTTTCTTGAACACCTCCAGGTATGGCGACTCCACCACCTCCCTGGGCAGCCCATTCCAATGGCAAATAACTCTCTCCATGAAGAGCTTCCTCCTAATATCACAGAACCATACAATCAATTAGGTTGGAAAAGACCTCCAACATCATCCAGTCCAACCCATTACCCAGCCCTGTCCAATCAACTAGACCATGGCACTAAGGGCCACATCCATTCCTTTTTTGAACACCCCCAGGGACGGTGACTCCACCATCTCCCTGGGCAGCCCATTCCAGTGGCAAATCACTCTCTCTGTCAAGCTTCATCTCCCCTCGTACAACTTGAGACTGTGTCCCTTTGTTCTGTTGTTGGTTGCCTGGGAGAGGAGACTGACCCCCACCTGGCTACAACCTCCCTTCAGGTAGTTATAGGCATCAATGAGGTCACCCCTGAGCCTCCTCTTCTTCAGGCCCCTCATCAGGCTTTGTCGCACTTCTCTGGACAAGTTCCAGCACCTCAACATCTCTCTTGAATTCAGGGCCCAGAACTGGACACAGGACTCAAGGTGTAGCCTGACCAGTGTTGAGGACAGGGAAAGAATAACCTCCCTGTCCTACTGGCCACACTGCTCCTGATACAGGCCAGGAAGCCATTGGTTCTCCTGGCCACCTGGGCACACAGCTGGTTCATCTTCAGCCTACTATCTACCAGTACCCCGAGATCCCTTTCTTCCTGAATGCTTTCCAGCCACTCTGTCCCCAGCCTGTAGCACTGCTTGAGGTTGTTGTGGCCAAAAACCCTGCACTCAGCCTTGTTAAATTTCATCCCATTGGCCTCTGCCCACCCATCCAGCCTATCAGGGGTACCTCTGCAGGGCTCTCCTACCTTGCAGCATATTAGCACCTGCTCCTAACTTAGTGTCATCTCCAAACTTACTGATAATGGACCCCTCCCACAGATCATCAATAAAGATATTAAACAGGACTGGGCCCAGCACTGATCCCTGGGGAACACCACTAGTGACTGGTGGCCAACCACTCTCTGGGCTCTGCCAGTCAGCCACTTCTTGACCCATATGAGAGTGAATCTGTCCAAGCCATGAGCTGCCAGCTTGGCCAGGAGCTTGTTGTGGCAGACAATGTCAAAGGCTTTGCTGAAGTCCAGGTAGACTACATCCACAGCCTTTCCCACATTTACCAGGCAGGTAACCTGATCATAAAAGGAGATGAGGTTGATGAGACAGGACCTGCCCTTCCTAAACCTATGCTGGCTGGGCCTGATCCCTTGGCCATCCTGTAGGTGCTTTGTGATGGCACTCAAGATGACCTTTTCCATGATCTTCCCTATCACTGAGGTCAGGCTGACAGGTCTGTAATTTTCCACGTCCTCCCTCTGGCCCTTCTTGTAGATGAGCATCACATTGGCCAGCTTCCAGTCTCTGGGGACCTCTCCAGTGGGCCAGGACTGTTGATAAATGATGGAGAGTGGCTTGGTCAGCTCATCTGCCAGCTGTCTTATCACCCTAAGATGGATCCCATCTGGTCCCATGGACTTGTGAGGATCCAAGTGCCTCATCAGGTCCCTTACTGCATCATCCTAGATTATAGGGGGACTATACTGGTGCCTGGTTGCATCTGCCAGTTCAGGAGGCCAGCTGTTTTGAAGACAACCTGTCCCACTGTTATAGATTGAGGCAAAGAAGGTGTTAAGCACCTCTGCCTTTTCCTCATCCTTTGTCACTATGTTCCCCTCTCTATCTAATAGGGACTGCAGGTTGTCCTTGCCCCTTCTCTTGCCATTAATATATTTATAGAAGCATTTTTTATTCTCCTTAACAGCCACGGCCAGCCTAAGTTCTAAATGGGCTTTTGCC
>WAAF01018340.1:0-24947 GCA_013400475.1 Tricholaema leucomelas
AGAAGACTGAGAGGGGATTTAATAAGTGTTTTTACTGAGGGCTGCTCAGGAGTTGGGGGGGACAGGCTCTTCTCACTTGCTCCCTGTGATAGGACAAGGAGCAGTGGGTGTAAGTTGCAGCAAAAGAGGTTCCACTTCAACACAAGGGGGAACTTCTTTGCTCTAAGGGTCACTGAGCACTGGAACAGGCTCCCCAGGAAGGTTGTGGAGTCTCCTCTGGAGACTTTCAAGGCCTGTCTGGATGCATTCCTGTGTGATCTGTGCTAGATTGTGTGGTCCTGCTCTGGCAGGGGGTCTGGACTTGATGGTCTCCTTGGGTGTCTTCCAACCACTAATACCTGTGATCCTGTGATCCTAAGTGTCATAGCTCCTGCATTTATAGCTAGGTAGGACATGGTTGTAATTACATTCTGAGCTTGGGCTTTCTTTGACAGCCTCAAGGTCTTGTCAATACAACTGGGATTTTACCTTTTTATGTTTTCAAAAGAGTTTTAATGAAGTGGTGTGATGGTTTCTGTGTTGCTGATTTCAGTATACTTTTGCACTAAACATAAGCAGTTATTCAGTTAGTTTTCCACAAAAGAGAGTTGCCTCCTCCTGCATCAGTGTGTAAATATTTCAAAGTCTGTTGTCCTCCTTGTTTTCACTGATGTCTTGGTACACTGTTAATGGTCATCTATTGTCAAGTACTTTTCCGACCACTTGACAAATTCTAAATTTGAAAACACTTTTCACAGTATTACTAAGGACATCTTCCTAAATAACAAGAGATAGCCACATACTGAATGCCACCAGATGTTAGAGAATTGATGCTGTAATTACAGGCTCAAAATTAATAGCCAGTGATCATATTCATGTTGGTCTCTTGTGGCCTTAGGACCACTGAAAACTGCTCTCTGGAATGTGACTGTAGGATGCCATTAACATCCCTGGTTCCTTTGGTAGTTTTATTGGTCGTGGTGGTTGGGGTTTTTTTTGGTAAAAATGAGAGAGGGAAAGTGGGTAAGGTATTTCCACGGTTGTGGTGGAGAGTCCCTAGGACTGAGACTGGGCTCGAGTGTGTTTAACTGCCCGTTCTGCAATGCGGCCAGTGGCGGGAAAGCAGGGCAGAGAGAGCCTGACAGCCCAAGCTGGTTTGGTCTGGTTGCACGAGAGGGGGTCCATAAGACCATGCCCGTGTCGTGTGCAAGGCGTACGCGCCCCACGTTTTTGGAAGGGAACAAACTGTGGATTCCTCCTCTTTGGATGTATCTGGGTGATTATCAAAGGTGATTGGGTGATAATATGGCCAATGAGACCATTAGCCTCGGCCACTGTCTTATAAAAGGGGGTAAACGGGTGCATAAGGGGCTTGCTTTCGCTTGCCTGCTCTCCTTGCCGTGTTTGCCTGCATGCCCGATTCCTCGCTTACCTGCCATCCGCCCGCCACCTCAGCCTGCCCTGCCAGCAGCTGGCTCGACGTGGGAGTCACCACAGAACTTCTACTGAATGCTTTCCTGCCTATGTTTTGGGCCACAAACGTCAAAACTGAGGACTAGTGAGTATTCTTCATTCTTTACTCAAGTAGCTGAAGTAATTTAGCTGTCTTCATAAGCAGTAAGTTAAACCGCAGGACTCTCTATCAGAGTTATTCCTAAAAGCTTTAAAAATTCCATTGTGTAGAAACGTTCTGTAAAATAGTTTTGCAAACCGCATATAAGAACTTGCGTGGGTAGTTGTAAATAAGTTTGAGGGGAATATCTTTATATATATATTTTCAATAAATTATTTAATAACTGTTAATCAGCCTCATTGTATTTTACCCCAAACCAAGATTTAAACTAACCCATTTATAACAACGGTAGAGAAATTCTGTTCCACTAAAGCAGAACTGCTCTTGCTTTGAATGCAGAAACATCAGACACAGACTTTCCATTAAAACTGCCAGTCATCAGGATCTTGGGCTTACAGGTGACACAGTGGGTCACAGTGACAGCAGTGTACCAAGTGGGAATTTCCACGTTATTATGAGCATTTTAAATAATGCCACATTGGCCTGAGTCATTCTGCTTAAGTGAGACTACTGTCAGTGGTGGAAAATGCATGCTTTAAAGAAAGCATTAGTGCCTTTACACTAATGCTTCTACATCTGTTACTTACCAAATAAAGAAGGTAATGTTGGGAAATTTCAGACGGTCAACTCTGTCAGAAGCCTCCTCTTAAGAAGCATCAGTTTTTCGTAGATCTCAGTGAAATTTTTACTCAAACACCTTCAGGCAGACAAGCACGTTTATTTCCCTTCTACTGAAATGTATTGAGCACAAAAATACTGAAAGCAAACACTGTAGTATTATGAATAGATTGCAGGAAATAAAGTCTGCAGCAGCTAAATTTGTCTGCCATTTCATTAACTTCTGTCTTTTTGTTTGCTGTGCAATAGAAGACTAAATAAAGGTCGTATTCGTGGCTCTTGAAGACTGCAAATAGTACATTTTGTGCTGGAGGGCTGGGGAAAGGAATTAACTTTGTTTTGCAGTCTGTAAGACAACTGTTCTTTCCTATTTCCATTAGGACTGAAGAAGCAAGAATTAAACAGCTCATCAGCTAGCTACTCAAGTCTCAGTAACATTTTCTAATGCTAGTACATAAATAATTGAATTACACATATTTTGCAAGTCAACTAGCAAAAGCAGTTTCCCTTACTTTATTGGGGATACAAGGTTAGCCTTCCACGTCTGGCAGCATTACACTATTCCCCTCTGCTGTTACTCAGAGGTATCCTTCTTTTTGAGCATGCCGCAACAGCATGCGTCACCCAACTCTTCAACATCTAGAGTAAGGCAGGAAGAACTCTTGCATTGTTTTGTAATTTCTTTTTTGACAGGTGCTTAAAGAATCTCCTAGTGATACACTAACATAGTAGCTCTTACTCACTTATTTATGAACCTTGAAGAGGTGAACATTCTGTCTTCTCTTTAAGCTTTTCTCTGCTTATGAAATGATTTACACTCTTACCACAATCATCAAAAGTCCTTATAGTCACCTTCTAGAGCTCTGTAATATTTTGCTTTTCTGCTTTTAGATCGAGAATTACCTTTTACTGTCTTCACTGGAGTTGCTTTTATTTCATATTAGCAGAAATTGTCAGCATGAATGAATGTGAATATATATAAAAAGAGAATTAATCCATAACTACAGAAATCTTCCACTTCTGCCACCGTTTTCATACTTTCCTACCAGAGGCGTGAACAATTTCTACACTGTATTAAACACTGTTAAAAATCAGCTAATCTGTTTTATATTCTTCATAACATCATTTGAACACTGCTGACATCTGGTAAAGAATCTGAATAATATGATTACAAAAATAAGATGAGGAAAACCGACTCCTTCTTACTCCCATCATAGCATCTCGCAATTCAAGAGGAACAGCGCCATCAGCTAAATTATAGTGATATTACTGATTTGTTAAAAGTATGCTTATTGAAGAGATATACCCTATCTGATCACATTTTTTATCTGGTCTTTTGCCTTTTACTTGCACTTAGGCTGCTTAACGAAGATAAAAGCAGTGCAGTTCTAAAGCACTTGAAAAATGGAATAATGGATTTTACGTGGAAGTAAATTTTTAAGTGAAGTAAGTCAGGTCCTATCTGCAATTATGTCGGTTCTTCTAAGCCATGATGAGAAAAGTTCCAATTAAGATACCGACACAAAACATTGTTCTGCTTTCCTGAAATCAGCATTTAAAGTAAACAAAGTATTTGACAGTGTGTAATAACAATTTGATTAATCTCTAGCATACAATAATCACACTTTTGTGCAGTTAATTGTTAAGAGACTCCAGATACTTCATCTTCAGATAAATGGAATTTTATTTGTAGGGTGCGAGTCCTCTTTATATTAAATGTATAAAAGTGCAATATCCAAGATATTTGCTGCATGCAAGTTATCTCTTTCTGTTAGCATCTTATAAAGTAATCTTATGCAATAACTTGTCTCTCCAAGAATACAATGTAATTTATTGTTAAACTAATGCATATTGTGTCAGTTTGTTTGTTGCATTAATCACCTTATACAAGACTGCAGGGGGAAAAAAAGGCATATATTCAGCAGTATCTTGGCAAACAGTTCTCTATTAATGCAAATGACAGATTAGAATGGGTATTTTGGCCCAGTTTGGCCCACACTACCCTACTACACCCTTCAGTTGAGACTGTATTACAACTAATTGTGTTATAGTTTTGATTTCTGAAATGCCTGTCCACAAGACTAATTGGATATGCCAGTATAATTAATTCTGTCATGGTTACCAGAACCAAATCTGATATGTCAAGCAATCTTCTTCTTATGGAATCAAAGAATCAACCAGGTTGGAAGAGACCTCCAAGATCATCCAGTCCAATCTGTCACCCAGCACCAAGTGCCTCATCCAGTCTTTTGAATACCTCCAGGGACAGTGACTCCTTCATCTCCCTGGGCAGCCCATCCCAATGGCAAATCACTCTCTCTGTGAAGAACTTCCTCCTAGTATCCAGCCTATACTTCCCCCAGAACAACTTAAGACTGTGTCCCCTTGTTCTATTGCTGGTTGCCTGGGATAAGAGACCACCGACTCTCTCCTGGCTGCAGCCTCCCTTCAGGGAAACAGGATAAAGATAAAAAACCCAACCAAAACAACCAAAAAACCCAATCAAAAGAACAATCAAACCACCACCACAAAAAAAAAAAAAAAAAAAAAATCCCCAACAAAAAACCAAACCAACAAAACAGAAATACCCAAAGCCAACAGAACAAGATGTCAGGAACACAAAAGGGGTGGTCTTCAGCTGTATTATACTTCATCAACTGTTCAGTTTTAGTAGACCAATTTACATTTAATTCACAAGGATCAAAAAGTATTCCAGTGTGTACACACAGAAAGCAGTACCATAAAAATACTTTCATTAGATGTCAGGAAGCAATTAATTGGTGTGATAGATGAGTATGAATGGAGAGGGGGAAAGTGCCTTGGAAGAAGACAGAGTAAACCTTCAATGGCATTTTAAACATCTTAAGAAACTTTTTTATTTTTTCAATTTTTTTTTCCTCCCATGGGAGAGAAGTCTTCTATTTTGCCATCCCCACCATCAAACTGTCAGCTTTAGTATGTTTTGGGTTAGTCCATATTTATACAAATTTGTCATTCTTAAAGAGGAGCAGAAAAGAGTTTGACATGTCCTATAATCTTTTTTTCCAGGACAAAAAAAAGCAATCAAGACCTTTCACAGACAAAAGAGCAATGCTTCCAAGTCAGAATAGCTAATAGTCCAAGAAGAGCATAAAATGAAAATTTTAGCTACTACAAGCTGCTCAAGATTAGGTTTTGGCAGGAAGGAGAGTCATTCCCTTTCCCCCTAACCTCTATGCCTTTAGCAACACTATTTTACCTCTTTCCTCTTAGTTGTCTTGGCACTTGTCTGAACAGTAGATTTGCTAAATCAGCTGAAACCCTTGAAAATTAGACTACTAAATCAGTCAAAGATGAGTGGGTTTATTCACCTAACTTCTTGGCTGGCAAAGTGGCAAGGCTGATGTAAAGAGGGAGAACTCCACGTAGCTGAGAACTGGGGACTAAGGAGGTCTTGGAGGGTAGTTCCTTTTGGTAGCAATGAGCTATGTGAGGAGGACAGCTGCTTTGATACCAGCTGCTGATGCCAGATGTGCTCCTGAGGAGCTGGCCACCGTGTGTTTTGTGCAATCTACAAATACTCTGGAGCTCCTAGATGTTTTGGATAGTATTTTATAAATCAGTTGGCATCTAGGTGGTGTGATTGTGGTATGTAAGGTTTTGTCACAACTATGCACAATTTATCACACAGATACAGTTTATACATCTATTTCACGCACCTAAATATCACCACTTACATGGTATTTTTGTTGACATTATCTTCACTGAGACATAAAGACAAAATAAATCCTTCCCCACTGACCCTTCTCTTCTTTACAGTCCATAAGAAAGAAAAATCAGTTAACTATTCACTCAAGCCATTGCTTAGGTGAACTTTTTGGACTCTGAGAATCTTTAGTAAACTGCTGTGATCACACAACAGAGAACACACTCATTTCTGCAACTGGCCTGAGATTCTATTTCTTCACTAATAAGGATCTGACATCCACTGATTGTTAGTCAGATATGAGCCAATCTCCTGGCAAACAACACACAGGCATCTTTCCATTATTCTGTAATCACAAAGGTGAACAAGACAAATCAAAGAAATATCCTGCTCTTGCAGTACTACTGCTGTCAGACATAATGGATGTCTACAAATTCTGAACATCTTCTGTTGTTGAGATGTAGACTGTTGTTTCTTCTCCCCCATGCTTCTGAGTTCCCACTGTAACACAAGCCAAGAAAGCCCTTTACTAATACTGTCAGGTGGCTGTCTCTTTGTAACAAACCTCTTATGTTTTGAACGTTCTGGCTGTAAATTTTAGTATTTAGACAATAATGACAGAGCACATATAATTTAAAAGTAATAATGGAATAATAGATCTATCTGACACTTATCACAGAAAGAAGCATTCTGTGAAAACAGTAAGCCCAAAGGATTTTTCAGAAAAGCTACATTTCAAGGAATGAAAATACTATAGTACCAAGTTATTGTCAAAATTGTATTTTTAACCAGCAACGTTTTTGAGGGGCAGCAACTGTACATTATTAAAAAAAAAAAAATCTGTCCCTCAAACACCACACAATACATGCATTTGACACTCTAAGAACAGCAAATATGATTTTTATTTTTGAACACTGCGAGTTTAAAAGTGTATCTGACACACCCCCTCAAAAGAAAATTCAAATATTGGTCAAATAAGAATTTCCTGCAGCATGGTAAATAAGGAATCCAACAACAGACTTAAACTGTACTTTGATATAAAAAACTCAAACCAGCAGAATTACAGCAAGATTCATTTGGTTGACTTATTTTTTACACTATCTTAAAAATCCCCTTCTATTATTTTTTTTCCCTGCAGTATGGCTACTGTGAAAAAGCTTGAGTGAAACTTTAAAGTAAAATCCATTAAACTAGCTAAATAGTGACCCTCAATGTATTCTTCACTACCTAGAAATGTTTCTGATTGATAAAACTCTAAATGTTATAGGTAATCATAAGCCAAAAGAAAGAGGAAGTGTCAGTAGCTCCTCTTCTCAAACTAACCACATGTTTTTGCAAAACCTCTACTAAACTAACAAACTGGACGAGGACAGATGGGTTTAGTTGTTTGATGCATATTAGATTTTAGAATTCATGGTTTATGTCAAACGAGGGGCTGTATTTACAAAAGTGTGTATTTCTAAAATACTGTGTTAATTACCTACACCAGGGCATTTTAATTTCCTAACTTACAATGGTCTCTCCAAAACGTAGTCACTTTACTGGTCTCTTAGCTAGAGGTAGGTAATTTGTAGTTTTTGTTAATATGCAGTGCACACTTCGTCACTTCACTAATGCAATGGTCTGCAGGATAACCATGCAGACAGCTCCAAGAACAGCAGCACATATAATAAATTAATTGGCTAGATTTATTTTTTTTTCATGTGGGCTAACATGTCTTTGTTTTCTCCTAGTATTTCACTCTTTTGTGAAGAACGTGTAACAAGGAAAGGATCATGAGGTTGAGTAATCTGAAAGTCTTCTGCACCTCGCAACCAAAGGCTGGGGGTCTAGCGATGTTTTCATATGCAGCCCTTTTCCCCTCCATTTAGAGTTTTTGCAAATGTAGTCAATTCTGACTGATATCCAGCATAGAAGTCTCTTTTCCACTTTCAAACTTAAAAAAAGCGATTCACGTGGCATGTGGCAGTATGATTAAAAATTACAGTCCATACACCCTGACAATCAAAAGAGTCTGAATTACAAAAAGTAAACTGCCCTTATAGCTGCATCATCCTATATATGTTAAGGACAGCGCCAGTTAAATTTGTGAAAAAGGCAAGTTTAAGGTTTCTGTAAAACATGTATTACAGCTTTCTTGTGCTAGTGAGTATTTAGAACACACGGATTCCCAAGACATTTTCCCTCCCTCCTCCCCCACGTATGACATTCAAAGAAATCACATTGTTTTGGCAAAGTTAAAAAGGATTCCGTCTTGATGTTTTTGCCTTCGGCTTCATATTAGAGGCACAAGCTTCTGGACTTAAGCACTGTAAGGCATAGTAGAAACCACCAGTTAAAACAACAGCACCACCACCACCACCACAATGGAATATACTGCAGGCAGGAACAGCTGTGTCACATGAAAAGGAAATGTTCTTGTAAACTGTCACACTGCAATGCTGTGTCAGGTGATTCATGTAAAGCTCGCCTTGGCATGCTGATTATTTTTTCCCCATAACATGCTCAAATTACCTAAAATACCAGAAGCAGCCCAGTGGCACAAACTCTTGAAAACTTTTGCTATCACTACATATCTGTAAACCTGAACAAACTGGTTTTGTTTTTATACAAAACTCAGAACCACGTTTCCTTCTCCCTCATCTCAAATCCCCTAAGAAAACAAAACAAACCAAAACCACCCAAACCAAACCTTTGTTAGGCAGCACTGTCTGGGGTTTTGTGGTTTTTTTTGTTTTTGTTTTTGTTTTTTTTTTTTCTTCTTCTTTTTTTGCTACAGTTCCTTTTATCACACTGAATCCAGCACAGAAAATGTATTCCCAGGGTAAAAGAAGGGATATTTGTCAACACTGGAACTGTGAAAACAGCAGCTCTGATGCATTTATACCAAGTTTAAGACCAATTTTGTTATGCTGTGTGCGAGAGCTACTGCTCTGATCCCCTATTCAGAATGTCAGTGTTGCTTTTTATAACCTAGATCTACCTGCTTTAGTTTTATTAAATAGAAAACCTTAACTCCTTAAAATCATTAACAATAGCAACTTTTTGGTTGTTGTTGTTGCTATATACCTAAGATTTCTGCAGTTTCTGAGAGACTGTTTCATCAATTTGATGTTCCATTAATTTTTCATGGTATTTTCAGGGCAATAGTATATGCTGATTAGTACTTATGTACAATGGTTTGAAATATCTACAAATTTACTTTTATAATCAAGCCTATCAGAAAAGTAACCTAAAGTGAATCTGTCAAAAATAAATTAAATTTATATTTAAAAGCCTGTGTTCCAATCTAGATACAATGGTGTAAGTGTTTCCAGTAAGACCTGCTTAAAGCCCTGACAAGATTTAAGCATTATTTTGAACGTGCATGGCCTCTATCTGGGTGTCTCTAATTTACTTCTACTCAGGAATGTGCAAATGATTTTATACAGCACGATGCTAGTACCGCTCTGTACTAAATTTTTTTCTTTTGTAAATAAAAAACAACAACAAATCCCTAGTCAGAAATAAACTGACAAATTTTACATTCTTCTCTCTTAAAAAAAGTAAATAAAATAACATTATTTAAAATGTGAATTAGCTATAAGACATACAATTACATAGATACATATCAATACAGCACATTCGATTTGCCAAAAATTAATGATTACAAAGCCAGTATGGATGCTGCCATATATATATATATGTGTGTGTGTGTCTGTGTGTGTGTATATATATAGAGAGATAGATATGTATGTATGTACAATGATTATAGCATTCATAATTGCACTATACCTACAACCAGTTTTAAATTACAAGGTGTTTTAAGAGGGAGTGAAAAATAGCAACTGTTATTATTGTTGTTTTGGAGTTGGGAGGGTTAAGGATGAAAAACATCTCATTAGTATTTATTGTTAACTTTGGTAATCAACTAACAAGCCATTGTTTTTTCCACCTCCCATCTGCTGCTTATGAGGCAGTAATTTCTGTGTGACATACTCTATATTGCTACTTGATATTGCAGATAATTGATCCAATCACATCTGAACTCTTGAGTTTTCTAGAGCTTGCTATCAATCATGGACCCAATCAAAAATCACCTTTCGACTTAAGCTGCAGAATAAAGGCTCATCAATGTGTGCTGCATTTCTGTTGTTTAAAAAAATTGCACATTTAAATTTCAAGAAAATTTTTCTCACTGTTTCACTTACGTTAACATATCTTTGCTAAAGAGTTCCGAGAGAGGCTGTTCTGAATGAAAGCCTATCAGATGTCTGAGAACCTTGTAAAGAAAGGCTCCTAAAGGTGATCTTCCATAAACAATTTTCTTGCTTTACAACCAGAAGTGCCTTGGTATTACAGAAAACAATCTCATGCCATATCTGACATAAGGAGAGATTTAAGCTGTCTTTACATCGGTAGATCACACGCATGTGCATGGTGCACCTCATCACTTCCTCACTCACACTGTTGGTTATGACATTAGAAAATAGAACACTTTCTTAAAAAGGGAACACATAGGCTGAAACTGTTTTTTTTGGCAGTTGACTCAATCAGTCAGTTCCCAACCCATCAGTTTGGCATTTCAATCAGTATCTTCTGTTTCAAGAGCACTGTTTTTACAAAAAGCCAGATTTGGCAACAGTGATTTTATACAATAAAAATAATTCTTCTACTGTGGAAAAAGAACACTTAAAAAAGCTCTAACTTAAGGAAAAAAGCACACACAACTGAAAAAAAAAACACCCCCACTGTTTCAGGCTACAGCCACTGGGGAAAATGTAGTGTCTATGACATTTCTATTTGGCATTTGTGAATAAAAGAGAGAAAAACATGGCACATGGCAATTAAAAACAGATTCTAACATATTACACATACATCCCACATTGTGTCTTAACTATTTCATTTCTGTCTTCTGTGCTCCTTCCCCACACTGTGAAAATATGGTTAAGTTTAATATCCTTAGACATCTGTAATTCTATTTTCAATCCCAATATTCTAGTCTCAAAAGTGGAGACAGAATGAAGATACCCATAGCAAGAATTTAAAAATCACAGTATCAACATTTGATCCTTCAGAGAAAGTACATACTGTAAAATTAGAATGATTGATGACTTAAACTGTGATGATAGCATTTCCCTGACCAAAACACTCAACAGAATATATTTCACCCAGGAATGCAACTGGGGAATTATAAAATAAAAAAAAAAAAAAAAAGAAAGAAAAAGAGAGAAGAAAAAAAAAGCAAGCCATTGTACCTTGTAAAAGGTATGAGGGGAAGAAGGGAGAGAGAAAGGGTCAGGGAGAGGAAACCAGCTCAATTTTGCTTCAACAGCAAAACCTGCTATCCTGTGTAAATGCAAGACTGAGAATTTAAAACACATTGAGTCACAAGGTTTTGCCTAAAAAATGAGGAAATGTGCTGTGAATGTACTTCAGCATCTTTTCTTTTTCCTCAATATAGTTTAAATAAAATCATAATATTAACTACAAACTCTGTGGACATTCACAGAGTCCAGGCCAGCAATAAATTAGTATTATGCAAATTGTTTTCACAGATAATACAGTCCCTCTTGTGTATCTCCAATCACGTGAAGTTGGTTTTGGAGGGCCTCTTAGGCACAGTCAGACCAGGTTGTACTCCTTCAGGTTTAACTGTAGGATCGTGTCCTTGACAGCAGCAAAGACGAAGCGGATGTTCTCTGTGTCTGTAGCGCATGTGAAGTGGGAGTAGATAATTTTGTCACTATCTGGATTTAGGTCCACGAACATCTTCAGGATAAATTCTCGTGCTGCCTGTGCATCTCGTTGTGGTCCTGATAATTAAGAAGAGAATGTTACTTTTCTAAAGGTAGATTCAGTATTTGAACTTCTTTAAGAGAAATTACAAAAGGCTCAGTTGGGGAACTTTCTACTAACCAATAGTATCCTATATTTGCTACTTTCTTCCTAGTAAGAGCTATGGAAAACAAAGACGGAAGGTAATTTCAGTAGTATATGAGGTCAGAGATATCATGGCAAAGCTGCTCTTTCCTTGCTATTCTTCTTCTTTGGTAAGATAATGTTTAAAGCAGGTATTTACAACTACATGGAATGAAAAATCATCTATACCAATACACCTTTGACAATGTTAATAGAATTGATGAGGGCTCATTCTACACCTACTATATTTAAATTATACTTAGGTTAATTTATCACTGCAATATTTACTAGTTCTATGAGGATTTTACCAGAGAGTCAATCAAGTTATATCCTGGACTGGTCTGACACTGTCATCAACAGAACTCCACTTATGTATTGATTGTAAAACACCTGTGCAGTTGTTTGATTGCAAAATGCTTGTGTTCGAACACATCTCTTGTTATCTAATGCACGATAATGGTTCTACCAGATAGATCTACATTGAGGTTGTAATCCTCAGGAAAGAGAGTAACCAAACCACATGTTCAGCTTTATAAAAAACCAAAGGTAATGAATTCCAGTGTGATACAGTGAGGATTCATTTATGTTCACAGATGAAAGAATGATGCAGAAGCAAGAACACTAACTACAAGGTGCTGAATGCTTTTCCATTACTCCAGTGCTGTTTCCAAAGGACATTATTCCTTTGCTTTCCTATTTCTAGGTTGCTACAGAACATGCATGTTTTCTGTGCTGCCTCCTCCTCCCTTCATTAGTTGTGTCATTACATGACAATATAATTGAGTGTTCAACTGTTACATATAGCTCTGTGCTTCAGTAGTTAGGAAATCTGCACCTCAGGAGTTAACACACGCTCACATATTTTTCAACAACTGCAGAATAAGCCTTATTTTTAATACTTCAAGTTTACAACTGCTACATTTCAAATCTAGGTAACTCTGTAAAATTTAGGTAAAGAATGCATGGAAGGAGATGACATAACATTCTGGTGTGCAGCAAATTCTTGTGGAGGAGGAGCGAGACTCTGCAATGTATGAGTGTCCGCACATGAGCATGGATGTGCACACACATATTTGGGTGACACACTTCCTGAGACAGATCATAAACTCCATGAGGCAGGACAGAGGATTGCTCAACACTTCTACAGCTTCTAAAACACAAGAGGCTCTGGCCTTCGGCTTGGTCACCTGGACTCTACAGAAATGGCAGCCACGGTAAATCTCACACTACCAGAAATAAATTTGCAGTGTTTGTGAAGAAAATTGTTAAGACTTTTAAAAGACAACGATTTCTTCACAATAAACTACTTATTGTTTAAAACTACTTAGACTGACAGGGAGTTTCATACAGCAAAACACAGTGCTCTTTCAAAATCTGCTGCATTGTTCAGAGCCATATTCAAGCTTACCTAATGACACCTTTCCTGACTATCACTTTTTTTTTTAAACTGAAGGTCAAGTATGGAAAACTGAAGTCAGAAAGATCATCATTCCAGTCTGCAAGTCAGTCCTCTAGCACTAGTCATGCAAGGATGTCTCCAAGACCTCCAGGTCCTGACTCCAGTAGCCCTACCAGTCCATTTTTTTTTAGCCTCATCAATGGCAAAGGACAGAAGAAACAGGGTTTCTTCTGAAATTAATGTTTTTTTTCTGTTCTTTCTGGACAAGCATTTGAAACAGTCTTTATTGTTAATTAATTGGTGACAACAGAGCAGAGTCTCTTACCTTCTCAAGATGTCACCCAGGGAACTGTCAAACAAACTTGAAAGAATGAGTGTATTTCTACTCGACTGCCAGTCCTCTTATGCACAGCACTATGAAACTAAACCTACACTGACTCATAAATAATATGGTCTGATACTGCACCCTGTTCACTTTCTTTCTTCCTCTTAAACAGGTAACAAAACACATTTTTCCTATTATTACTTCCTGTACTTGAACATGAGAGATGCCCTGTTTTATTCACCTTTCAAATATGCTATTCACTCCCTGGTGGAACAAGTTTGGTTTTTTTTGAAGTAGGAGCATTTAGTTTTTTTAGAATTCTTACTATATGGTTTTCATTTTCCCGTGTTACTAAGACCTCTACACATTTACCTGAAAATAATTAGCTTTTTACCCTCAGAAAACTTGCTGAAAGTACAGTTTTAGTAGAAACAGCTGTACAATCTTCCAAATGTTTTTTTTAATGGATAAGAAGCTTAGCATAAATAATGTAAAATTAAAATAAAGGGGAAAGAAAGGCACACTAAAATAATAGGAGCAATACTGTTTTGTATGAGTGCCATGCAGAACTCAGGACACTTCCCCTCAAATGATGAGTCTCACAGAAGACCACACCTCAAAAAATGGGGGTGACAATGTGTAAAAGTGATTAATATATTTTTATTTCCTCTAGCTTTTATATTTACACTTAAATCTTTCCCCCAACTTATGAAAAAGGATACATTGAGTCTATATTTTCATTCATCTACAAATCAACAGTTTTCTGTGACAAGTTGTGCCACCCAACTCATAGTTACTTCAGTATAAAAAAGAGCAAAATATATCAAAGCAGCTATCTGCCTACCATTTGGACAAGGGTATTACAATTTGGCATGACTGCAACGTAAATAGGTCATAAGCTCTGATGTTACACTACTTACCATCATATTCTGGAAAATAATCAACTAGATGGGAGTACATAATTTTCTCCTCTAAGAGATCTTTCTTATTTAAGAACAGAATGACTGAAGAGTTCTGAAACCATGGATATGTGATAATTGTCCTAAACAGTGCTTTGCTTTCTTCCATTCGATTCTGGAACAAAGAAGAGGGCAAAATTCTGATGGTTGTGAAAATAATATATAATTAAAAACAAATATTCATGCAATTTCACTTTATTTGGTAAATGCATCCGTTTCACGTTTTGCCTTCCTACCACCTTTCTACTAATATGCAAGGTTTAAGTAAGTAAATTACAATCAAGTACTTAATTAAATATGCAGGCATTTTCCTTTTGTAAATTTAGCTGCTCAGTCATAAGCACAGAAGAAGTCCACCACTGGGCACCTGACCTGTCAGATGCAACGTGAAGAAAGCCTTAACAAAGCAAAGAATCCAGCATAGTTATAATGATGAGCAAGTGCAGTCAGCTTATGTTGCAGTAGCTGACAAATACCCAACACAAGTTCTAAAGATAACATTAAGATAATTAATTTCTTATGTTATTAACACATAAAGAAGCTAGTACTTTAGCAAAATTCTAACTAAAATATGCATGTATTTCTCAGTGCTTCTCTTTTGCTTATCATTAGGTTTAAGACCAGATCCAGACGTTGTTAGAAAAGGAGGAGGAAAGTATTACCACACACTCTTCCACTTCTAAGTACCTCTTCCAAAGAGTCACCCTCTACATTTTCACCACTAAGACATTGAGACCCTGATATTCAGAGAGGAATTCTGCCTTTATGTCACCATAAAATACTCAATATAAAATTTCCAACAGTAATTTATAGTGTAGATCAGTCTTTGTACTGCTCCTACCCAATACACATTCCAGGTCTGGCTACCTGAATGGCTTCTGAGTAAGGGCTAGATCTACCAGTGGTAAAACCACTGCAGTTGCTTTATAATCTAAGAGGACACAGAGAGCATGATTATGTACACACACATCAGTAGGGATGCTGCTGCACTGCTGATACCATTAAGGACCGGCATAAATGAGCAACAAAATCACTCTTGATTTAAATGCAAGCAGCTATTAAGTGCCCCCAGTGGCTGTCACACATTTTCCACTGATAGACAATTTGGGGGAAGGGAACCCCACCAAACTGGGCAGAAGAGACACTGCCGCTGTTGATTCAGAGGACTCTGTTGGCCTATCCCTGTGCTGTGAAAAGCTAAAAAATGACGCAAAAAGTCCACATCCAAACCAGAGAGGGACTCCCCTGTAGCGAGTGGAGAAGAGAGTTCTGGTGACAACACTATGGGACAAAAAAAGCATGCTGCCAGTGACTAAACCCCAAATTTCAGACACCAAGGGTGGCAAATGCGTCACTGCCGCCACCATTAATAAGCTCTACAGAGTCACTCAGCTGAGTGACTTGCAAATCAAATATGTGTGGGAGCCAGGTGACTTGGTGACAGAATAGGTCTATAGAGTCTCCCAGGCTGGTGGAGATACAGTTTTCTTAGACTCTGAAGAAGCAGTGGGGGATTGTGGGGACAATGTGTTCCTGACTCACAAACCCAAGGGTTCCTGTAGCCTGACTGCGCGGATAGTTTACTGGGGGAGCAGCTTCCATCTGGCTTACAGAGGGGAGCTGATGTGAGTTAGAAGTCACCAGCTCTTCTGAGTTAGTTACAGCACTCAATAAACTTGCCTGTGTGCAAGCAATGTATGATAAGGGAAAATATGACTGTCCCTTAAGCGTCCTAGTTGACCTAGAGAGACTTCACCCTCTCATGAGGGGTTGCCAGCAAGTTTGCAGGTCTGAGCATCAGCAAACATAGAAACAATTGAAAAGGTGATTGCAGAAAGCCTATTATGGTATTGTTTGGCTGACTGCCAAATCTGATTGGTCACTAGTGGCCAATTAGGCAATTGCTCTCGGCCCACAGTTCATAAATGGGAGCGCACACGTGCTCCCGCTTGCTGCTTCTCCATTGCTGCTTCTGCGAGCTTCTGCAAGCTCTCATTAGCTCTGACTCACGCATTCGTTTCACAAGCGTGCTTACACTCACGCTCAGGCCCCATGCTCAGGCTCCCCCTTCTCACCATCGCTCACATTCAGGCACACCCTGTTATTATTATTTAGACTCACCAGCCTTTGTTTGCGCGGCTATTATGGAGACAGAATCTCCCAGCCAGCTGTGGTGAGTTACAAGGAGCTCAGACTCCCCAGCCAGCCGTGCACACCTTGCATGCCCACTGCCTTCATTATCCGGTAAGAGCCATTGCTGCCGAGATACCAGGAGCAGAGCCTCTTGTCTGCACATGCGATCAGCCTGCCAGCCGCATGAGAACCGTGCTCAGACTGCACGGCATCCTTCTCCTACGCCTGAGGTCCTGCCAGCAGTCCCCAGACCAGTTCCTGGACAAAGCATCCAGAAGGAGCCAAGAGACAAGGCGGACAAAGCATCCGCGCCAGCAGAACAAGGTCAGAGACTGTATTCATTTCCCCAGACAGCTGGGAAGACTGCATCCTCTCCCCAGAAGCTGGGAGGACTATTCGTCTCCCCTGAGCCAGGAAGATTTCCTTTCCCCTCAAGACGGGAGGATTTCAGGCCTCACAGTCCATGGGCAGAGTTCCCCTGAGGTTTGGATGCTAGGTAAATAGGCTGTAACATAGCCCCGGAGGGTGACTGATGATCATCCATGATTAATCAGAATTGTGAATAAATACCTCTGTAACATTTGTAGTCTCCTGCCATAGGGCAGAAAATGTTTCAGCCCACTCTGCTGGGCAAATGGTATATTGACCAGAGTTCAGAATATTGAGTTTAATAAATATATATTCTTAAACATAATTATCTTGCACCAATTAATTTCTCCCCTTTGCCACAAACAGGCGTAGGTGGCAGAATCCCCCTCCGTGACATGGAGCTTGCTCATGGCTTTCTTAGATGACAGCCATTCTCACCAGTGATGCCAACCTTCACAGCCAACAGCAGCAACAGATTGTTGTGGCCTCCCTGGCTTTGCAGACATTTGGCACAAAGAAAACGAGCAGCAGGATCACTGTTTTCACCCTCCCCCAAGATCTGATGGCTTGGGCAACTTCCCTGCTCTACTTATGCCTGCAGTCTCTTGCAGACTGCAGAGACATATTGATCTTGCCAGCCATCACTCCATTTTTCTCATGGCAATATATAGATGCCAACATAAAATTCTCCTTACTTCCAACAACCTCACACAGTCACCAGTACAACATAAAAATACTATTATGAATAAAATACTATAATGAAATAAAAAATTACAGCAGACAAATTCCATAAAGGAACATTTTTTTTTTTTTTAGCTATAAACAGATCATATATACAGTCTAGGACAACATTATTCCAATTTCTTATTAAACACTGCACTCACTGATTTACAAACCACAGAACTGTCCTGGTTTATGACTAGAAACCTGTTTTTTATGAAACAAATAAATGTATCTCTTAATACATTAAAAAAAAATAATGCTGTTAAGTTTCTGTATGATGGTTAAACATTATTAGACATTAAATATATCGACAAACATACAAACCATGTTTTCTCATATTGTTATCCAAATAAAAACCTCTTACTCTTCTTCATTTTTTAATACTTAAAAAGGTACACTTTCACCATTTTTTGTTTGTTTTAGTCCTACACATTCATTTTTTATGATGGTTTTCTAGTTTGAATTCTTGTGTTGAATTTCTCTTTTCTACCTGTTGCTCTGGAAAAATGGGCAGCTACTCTTGCAATTACAGAAACAGTAATGTTGGCATAGTTCATAAGCACTTGAGAAAGTCAGACATTGAAAATTACCTGAAAAATACTAAAATACCCTTTATCAGCTGGTACCCAGTGAAAGGAAAGCAGCACCTCCCAGTTAACAAATATAGTGCTCTGACAGAAAAGACCAAGCACAATATTAATGTGAAACAATACAGAAGTCCTAGCAGTTTCATACCTTCATGATTGTCTAGAGTGGCATCTAGTGGGTGCATTGTATCTTAGATACTGAATGATGTAACTAGTTTTTGTCTTTACAATTCTTACTAATTTCAGTAGCATCTGTTAACAGAAGCAGCATTTCACAAAATTTGAGGGGCTGAACTTTTTTGCAATGATGTGACAGAAGGCAGTGAAGTGGTAAGCAAGATTAATTTTTCAGTCAATGACTTGTATACAGTTACACTTATGCTGGTAACAAATATCTAATCAAGAGGACATTCAGAGATGCAAACTGTAGGAGTGGGGGTACTGATGCAAGAGAGCTTCATTTAAAAAAAACAGGAGTTAATGTTTCAGAAGTTGTTGAGTATCACATAAATGGACTACATAATCTTACCTGACAAAGACTTTGTGCATGTGAATGTTTTTTTTCTGCAGAAGTGTGTACTAAGTAGGAATGTACCCAGTTCTCTAAATAGGACTCCTACAAATTACTTAAGTAAAAGCACTGTCTGGCTGCAGAGAAAACCCTACCTTGTATTCCTTAGCCAGAAATTTACCAAGAGCTGCCACATTAAAGGTGAGAAAATACAGAAGAAACCTGGAAGTGTAAGGCAATTCCTCCACTATATAAAAAAGTAAATACAGAATCAAAACTGGACACGCTTCACATTCTGGCCACTAGTATGAAGTAAGATCTTGCATCTGTACTGCTGTAACAAGTCATCTAAGAAAAAAAATGAAATAGTTGTACAAATATTCTGACGAGTAACTCAAATGCAGCAAGTGACAACTTCAAATACAGCTCAGGAATTCCTCCGTTTTCTACACTGATCTTGACTCTTTCTGCAAACTACTCTGACAAATAAAGCTACTGGTACACGACTAGGAAGATAGCTCTGTAGGTGAGAATTGTGTTTTTAAATCACTTGGAAGATGAACTTTTACCTCTCCAACAATTTAAATTTGCAACATGGCATTCAAAATATACAGTAATTTTTAGGGAACCCAGCAGAGGGACAGATGAGAAAACATGGTTTGTATGTTTGTCGCTATATTTAATGTCTAATAATGTTTAACCATTGTACAGAAACTTAACACCATGACACTTGAAATGCATCAGTCACATGTTCAAACACACAAAAGTAGAAAAACGCTGTCCTAAAAAATGGCTGTTAAAAGTAATTCTGATGGAGTAACATGAACGTCCGAACAACCATTTTCTCATTAATACCTACATTATTTTTGAGGGAAATGAAGGAAAACATTTTTAAGATAAACTGTCATTGGAAAAAGCCCTTTCCTGGACAGTTTTGACACTGGGTATTGAAAAGGATACATAGTAGTTGTCTTTGCTAGCAGATGCTGCCAATAGCAACATTTACCAGCATCATTTCTGGTAGCCTTTGTAAATAGGGGACACAATCTCCTATTTCCATTACGAACTACCCAATTCAACAAAAGAGAGAGGTTTTGCCTCTTACACAATACTTCCCAGTACTAATACTTCACATTCAAAAGGTTCTTGGTGCACAAACAGAAAACAAAATATGTATGTGCCTGCGTGAACAGATATAAAAAGTTACAATACTGTTGTGGAGGGCCCATAGGGCTGAAAATAGACTTGTATATGCCTTGCCCTGCCAGGACATGCTTTTCTGCTCATAGCCAGAGCTGAGCACATGGTGAGCGCAGAGGGGCACAACAGGCCTGGTGCCATGAGGTCTGGCCTGCCCAGGCTTTAGGTTGTGTAAGCCCCCACACGCTCAGCTCATGCTTGCCGGGTGCTAGGCCCATGTGAGCCCCATATTTGGAAAGTCCAGGCCTGTGGCTCCTTGCCTGTTATGGTAAGGTTGGCTGACTGCCAACCTGACTGGTCATTGTGTGGCCAATGAGACCATTGATCTCGGCCCACAGTTAATAACTAGAGATGCACAGGCTCACGTGCCAGTGCATTCGCTCACTAGCTCATTCGCCCATGTGTTCACTGACTCGCTCAGTTGCCTGCATACTTTACTTGCAGAGCTCACTTAAGCCTGCCCTTACAGAGCTCAGACTCCCCGTGCAGCCATGCATCCCACTGCACGCACACTGCCTTATTCCCTGGTGTGTGCCATTGCCACAAGTTACCAGGAGCAGACCCATTTGTCTGCACAGGATCATATTTCCTCTGCACCTGGAAATCTTGCCTACGAATTCCCTGGACACAGCATCCAGAAGGACCCAGCAGCAGAAAGTCAGAGACTATTTCCCACTGAAGCCGGGAGTATTCCAGCCTCGGAGTCCATGGGCAGAGACCCTGAGTTGGGTCAGGACCCAAGGACCTGGTCAGGACCTGTCCTGAGGAGTTGGACACTTTTTATATAGGCTGTGACGTAGCCCTGGAGGGTGATTTATAACTAATCAGAACTGTGAGTAAATGTCTCTCTAATTTCTATTGTGCCTGCCATAGAGCAGAAAGCTTTCAGCCCACCCTGCTGGGCAAATAGTATATAGACCCCGAGCAGCATTAAGGGAAAACTCTGTTTAGTATTTTGAATGTATGCTAGTTGTTATAATAGTTACAGTTTGATATGTATATTCCCATAATGTCTTCATAACCGTGTAGAATAAGTATTAATATTATAAGTTCAGTGGCTGGGGGTGGTGAGAGTTCAAAATACTGAAGTTAATAAATATATATATTTTTATAAATATCCTCTCACATCAATTAGTTTCTCCCCTCCGCGACAAATACATACATCAACAAGGTTTGACACATGTAGTTAATGTATTATTTCCTCTAGTTTCCAAACAAGAGGTTCTAGCGTTTGTATTTTCTATGGAAATAGCATTGTTAAATAATTATGAAGACCATTTAAGTGTTTTAATTCTATCTGGGAGTTCCTATTATCCCTCTGCCCTGTGGTCAATTGTTCTGGACTGCTAATTGCTGAAGCTTGTTTAGTAAGATGACGTAAGTATTATGTTTATTCACAATTTAAAGAAAGAAAGCACTCTGATCTCAACCTCATTCTTTCAGCCTTCATGCTAAACTATGTGGGACTAGCCTGTGAGTAAGGAACAGAAAGTGCTGGAAGAGATGTGGCAGCATGCCCAGATCTGAACAGCAAGATAGTTCTGATGAAAAAATGAAGTATGTGCTTAAGATAATTGTCTCCATAAAGAAAGTATTATGAACTCTGCGGCCTCACGCTATTTCTTATTTTTGTCCCACACTGAAAGAAAGTTCATCTGGAACACTGTACTGATTTGTCAGCTATTAACAGATTGCACTGAGGAGTACTACAGTTTCCACCTGGGTCTTGGATACTCATCTGTTTTGCAAATGTGTTTGTCCATATTAAAAACATGAACACATACACCTGCATATACATGCCTTCATACACACACAAATGAGTTCACAGTGAAAATATCTATTCTGGGCTTCATACAATTATTTTCAGGCAATTTGAGTAGATTAGACTAAAACTGCAGTATTTTTTAACAAAGAAAGCAATCCTGATGCTTTTCATGTGGGACAACCTAAGAACAGTAAAATTTTCCATCAATCAAAGAAGTGATACCCTTTGTAAAGTGCCTTTATTCAGTACTTGAAGCACAGAAAGCCACCATGTGAAGTTCCTTCAACTTGCAGTTGTGGGTAAGGCACTGAAGCCTTAATTTTCTAAATACTCTGTTTTGCCTTCATACAAATGTTACTTCTGGTAAAATTACATGACATATTCAGTGTAAATTAAGTACTGAAAAGGTAACTACATCAATTCAGATACCCACCATCAAATAAAGTAGGAGTCTTCAGAGTTTTAAAGAGGAAATGGTAAAACCTTACATCATGATTACAAAGACGCTACTCAAAAAACAAACATAAAAATCTCTTTTAACTTATCAAACTATGGTATTTCCACTCATAATCACAAAGGAATTTATGCTGGAAAGAACTTGTAGAAGTCATCTGGTCCAACTCCTTGCTTCCAGCAGAACTACCTTTGTTATTAGAGAAGCTGCTCATGGCCATGTCCAAGCAAGCTTTGAACATCTCCAGGATGAAGATCCTACCCCTTTAAGCAACAATTTCTACTTCACTCACTCTTATGTAGCTATCACTCTTCAGCCCCAATTATTCAAGAGCACCAAGCCAGAATAGCTTTACTGAGAGCCAAGATATCTGCACATCATTCAGTCACCAGACAATGACCCTCTAGTAGTCATGTTTTGGACAAAGCATTTTGTAGCAACTAATTTCTTCCCAGATTATTTAACTCCCCAGTGCACCTGTTACTAGTTGCATGTCCCTTCTTTTCTTCTACCTCTTTTGCTACTTGTCTGAGTACCCACTGAATTCCTCAAGGCTTGTGTAACAGAATCATAGAACCATCCAGGTTGGAAAAGACCACTGGGATCATCAAGTCCAGCCATTAAGCTCTACAAAGTTCAACCCTAAACCATATCCCCAAGCACCACATCTAAATGATCTTTACACATATCTAGGGATGGTGACTTTTGGAAATGCTAATTGAGTCACTTCCAGATTTGCTCGTTCTGTTCACATCGTAAAAGATTTTATGCTTTCCTACTACTAGCATAATGCAAATGTCTGCCACTGCTAAATGAGCCTGCTATTCCACAGTTACAAAGCTTGAAGACTTGGCAAAAGGTTACAACTGTGCTTTGCTCCTGTAACAGCCACTGTTTTGCAAGTTTAAAAACTCAGAACAAATCTGCAAGACAGGAAGATGCTGAGCACAAAATGAGAGAGCACCAAGCTGTAGCAGCAGAATTCTCAACAGCCTTCACATAAGTCTGGCTGCTGTATCACTATACACTACTCAGCAGCAATGGAGAAAGTTAAGCGCATTTCTGGGGAATTCCTGTTCAAAATGTGAAGAATGGAAACAGATGCAGAAACATTTGTTGGAATGTTTTAAAAATGACCACTCAAACAGTCACAAAGGTGATACCTCATTATCGTATCAGGATAGATTATTCAAGTCCTTAAAGCAGGTGAGCCATTTATTTCCACTTGGTAAGGAAGTGAAAGTCTGAAAGTCAGTGGACAGATGAACACAAGGCAAAAGCAAGCAACCAGGAAAATTATTACATCACTTTTGTGGATGGACTCTTGAGCAATATGGCATTTGCCAAGACGGCAGAATATACAGATGCCAGACTACAGTTTAACATGTTTCCTTCCTTTAACAAAGAAGCAGGGTCATAAGTAAAATTTCAGCCCTGGACTGTAAGAGGATTAACTCTGCCCTCTTCAAACTCTGCTTACATGCACACAGTGGGGTAGGGCTCCAGAAGAAAGGGTGACCCAAGAGAGCTGATTAATATTCAAACATTACCTCTTCCAAGCTCAAGAAAAATGTATTCCCTTGGTAAAAAACAAAACAAAACAAAAAAACAACCAAACACAAAACCCTCAAACCCAAACAAATAAGGGAGGCAGGAGACCTGCATGGATAAGCCAGAAACTCCTGGAAAAAAAAATCAAAAGAAGAAAAAGAAAGTTCACAACACATGGAGAAAATGTCTGGTCAATTGGAAGGATTATAGAATTATTGCCAGAAAACATAGAGACTCAACAAGAAGGGCTAGAGCCCTCTTGGAACTGAGTCTTGCCAGGGAGAAGGAAAACAAGAAGAGCTTCTTCAAATCAGTGCCAAAAGGAAGAGCAGACAAAAGGTGGCTCCACTACTGAACGACGTGAGATATACGGCAACAGAGGGTGCAGAGATGGCAGAGTTGCTGAATGCCTTCTTTGCCTCAGTCTTTACTCGTAAGACCAGCCCTCAGGAACCTCAGTCTCTGGAAGCAAGGGAACACAACTGGAGGAAAGAGGACACTCCACTGGTCAGTCAGAATCGGGTTAGAGATCTCTTGTACCAACTGAAAACACAAAAACCAATGGGCCCTGATGGGGTGCACCCACAAGTTCTGAGAGAGTTGGCTGATGCTGTTGCCAGGTCTCTCTCAATCATCTTTGAATAGTCATGGAGAATAGGAGAAATGCTTGATGACGGGAAGAAAACAAATGGCACTCCAGTCTTCAAGAAAGGCAAGAAGAAACACCCAGGCAACTACAGACCAGTCAGCCTCACCTCCATCCTGGGAAAGATGATGGATCAGCTGATTCTGGAGGTCATCTCTAACCACATGGAACAAAAGAGGGTCATAAGGAGTAGCTAACATGGATTTACTAATGGGAGATCTTGCTTGACTAATCTGGTAAGCTTCTGTGAAACCACATCCAAACAGGTAGACGAAGGAAGAGCAGAGGATGTCATATATCTTGACTTCAGTATGTTTTTTTATACTGTCTTACATAACAGCCCCGTAGGAAAACTCGAGAGATGCAGCATAGGTGACTGGTCTCTGAGGTGGATTGAAAACTGGCTCAACAACAGAGTTCAGACTCAACTTGGAGGCATGTGGCCAGTGGTGTTCCCCAGGAATCAGTTTTGTTCAGCATCTTTATTAATGACCCAGATGAAGTCATCAGGTGTACCATCACCAAGTTCGTTGATGACAGAACACGGGGGGGGGGGGGGGGGGGGGGGC
>WAAF01018340.1:24966-50352 GCA_013400475.1 Tricholaema leucomelas
TGCGAGAGCACGACACCTGTCAGGATGTGCTGCCATCCAACAAGATCGGGACAGGCTGGAGAGCTGGGTGAAGGCTCCTGAAGTTCACTAAGGACAAGTGCAGGGTCTTGCACCCGGGGAGGAATAACAACAGACACCAGTACAGATTAGGGAATGTAGACCTTGGAGTCCTAATGGACAGCAAGTTCTCTGGGACAGCAATGTGCCCTTGTGGCCAAGAAAGCCAACGGTAGCCTGGGGTACATCAAGAAAAGTGTGTCCAGTAGGTCTAGGGAGGTTCTTCTTGCCCTCTAGTTTGCCCTGGTGAGACCCCACCTGGAATACTGTGTCCAGTTTTGGGCTCCCCAATTCAAGAGAGACAGGGATCTGCTGGACAGAGTCTAACAGAGAGCCACAAGGAAAACTGGGGGACTTGAGCATCTCTACTATGGAGAGAGACTGAGATATCTGGGACTGTTTAGTCTGGAGAAGAGAAGACTGAGAGGAGATCTCATCAATATCTTGTAAGTATCTGAGCGGTGGGTGACAAGTAGATGAGGCCAATCTCTTTTTAGTGGTGCACAGTAATAAGACAAGGAAAAATGGATACAAACTTGAACACAGAAGGTTTCACCTCAACATGAGGAGAAACTTCTTTATAGGGGGGGGTGATGGAGCCCTGGAACAGGCTGCCCAGAAATGTAGTGGAGTCTCCTCCTCTGGACACTTTCAAAATCCCACTGAAGGCATTCTTGTGGAGACCACCCCGGGTGCTCCTGCTTTGGCAGGACTCAGTAATCTCTGGAGGTGCCTTCTAGCCTCTAACTTTCTGTGATTCTACGTGTGAATGGAGGATGTGAGGGAAGTAACGGCAATATAATAAACATCTTGAAACCATGTGCCTAGGATTTCTTAAGACAAGGAATCAATTCCACTATTATTCTAAAAACTTAGAATCCTTAAGCCATTTCAGTCTGCTTTATTCAATATTTCTACCAAGAACTGCATTCTGGAATTAAATACATGAACTATCGGGAGATGGTAATCCCTATAAAGCTTCAATTCAAGTTGGATGACAACTATGATGATTAAAGGGAAGGAAATAACTAGTTTAAGAGAAATTCAGTTACACATTTTGTTAAAACTAACAATTTTGGCTGCAGCTAACAAAATAATTTTAAGCTAAGAAAAAGGCTTAAAAATATCCAAACCAAACAAAGGCTTTTTTAAAAAAAAAGATCATAACTTGACAAGATTTTCCTCCTTTTCAGATTAAAAAGAACCAATGGCAGTTCTTGGAAAAACCACTCATAGGGGTTGCACAGGATATACAGGATACATAAATTAATTAGGCCTGGAAGGTAAAAATAGTTCTATTTGCTTTGTTATTCCAGATCATAAAAAACCCAGCAATCAAACCATCTATGAAATAAAAGTTTCTGAAGTTATAGTAATGTTACTATTTTAACAAAGGAAGAGACACTTCAAGAAACTGCTTAACAAGTGAAATCAAAACAAATACTGTTTTTCTAAGGCACAGAAGTGCCTATGTAAGATAACTGTATGTATACAGAACAGATAACATGTATCTATAATGCTGCACATCAGTGAAACTCCTCACTTGAAAGTCAAATTTGTAAATATTGGCAACATTTATCTCTCATTCTGTGAAAACTTCACATTTCACTTTTTTTTTTTGTTTTTTTTTTTAAACAAACAAAGAAATTGTATCAAGGCTGACCAAAATCGCTTAAACTGGCAATGGGTATTAAAAAATACTGAGTTACTTCCAAAAATCATCTATTCCCAATGAATACTTCATGCTGCCCAATGCCTCTACACCTTTGCTGCCCCTGATGACACCTCAGGAAAGTCAGCCTTTCCTTTTTTTATCCTCTTGAAAATTTTCAACTTTTACTTGGGCTGTTAATCCATTAATTTAGCTGAACTAAGGAAACTGTAGCAGGTATTTTCGTTTTGCCTCTGCAAACACAGAGAAAGACAGACTTCTGTCTATAAAAATCACACATTTTTGTAACTGCCACACGTCCATAAAAGCTGTATGAAATCACAGATACCCTAAGCCTCTTACTGTGCTACTCTGGAAGGAAAAAAATTATATATAAGCATTTATTCTCCCATTCCCAAGTACTTTAAAAGCACTGCAAAGATAATGAAATTTAATTACGAAAACAGATTTTACAGATGTAATATGATGTCTCTAGTCCTTACATAACTGTAACTGGTTATCTGTACTCATAAATCTGGTCTCATTTTGTATCAATTTCATTGAGACCACTAAATATTTTTATGTTTAGAAGAGCGACCTGTGCCACATTTAAACGCAACACATCCTGGATTATGAATTATTATATTTTAACTAGAAAAAAAAAGCTTTTAGAAAACTTGATTTAAAAAATGTTTAAGTTCTAAATTGAGCTTTTAAAATATTTTTTTCTTTAATCAAATTGCCAATTTCTCCTGATTTGCTGGTGTAATACAGAGCAAAAGCAGGATCTAAAAGACATAAAACATCACAAATTAGCAGAGAGATGATACCTCCTTTTTTTAATCTCAATTTTAATTCTGTCAGACTTTTCTGAAAACAGTCCAGCATCTGATAGTTTAACTTACAACAGTTTCTGTCACATCGCATCAGGCAGAGGAATGACTTACTTAATTTACAGTACTATAAATGTAATTAGACTATTTTGTCCTCTGGATGAAATTCTGTCCTCATTTCCACCAGTCAATCTAGGTAGACTTACTCTTTTATTAAGGGTAGAATTTGGAACAGTTAGATATCTCTCCTTTTACATGTATTTAAAGAAGAGAAAGACATTTCAAAACCAGACATAATCTGGAAATTTTAAGATATGCTTATATGGGCTACCTGTGCTGGTTTTTCCTCACACAAAAATCAGATGCTTAGTTATGTACCACCTAGACACATAACCAAGAGAGGAGACATGACTTTGTTAAAGAATGCCTGTTAGAGGAATCACAGTTAAAATACAGCTGGCTGACCATGTGTGCTTTTCTTCAGCACTGAAGCCCTCTATCTTCTAGCTGCACATCTTTGTCATGCGAGTGCAATTTCATAGACGTATCATCGAAGGGATGTCCTACATGGGACTTTGAACAGGCAGTTTGAACGCTTGTTTTCTGTGTATAATGCCCCCTCTTACAGAGTAGTTAGACTATATTCCTCAAAACTTCCAATACTTAATTCCTCAGAGGGCATGAAGACAGCTGTTCCCAGCCTAATCCCACAAATAAGTAGTAAGAAAAAGCCCGAAAGAGACACTAGCAAAGACTTTGAACTCAGCATAGCCTCTTTGGATTTATAATCCCAAGGTATGTTCTTGAATAAGCTAAACAAGGCAAGAAACAGATTTACAAATGAGTCTAACAGGCATCAAATTTTGAAATGCAGGAGTTTAAACCAGTTTCATAACGATGAATCACAGAATGGTTGGAACCTCAAAGATCATCCCGTTCCAACCCCTCACCATAGGTAGGGACACCTCCCACTAGAACGAGTAGCTCAAAGCCTCATCCAACCTGGCCTTGAACACCTCCAGGTAGGGAGCATCTACAACCTCCCTGGGCAACCTGTTCCAGCATGTTACCATCCTCACTATAAAGAACCCTTTCCTAACATGTAGTTTGGACCTCCCCTCTTCCAGTTCAAACCCATTACTCCATGTCCTGTCATTACAAGACCTTGAAAAAAATCTCTCCTCAGCCTTCCTGTAGGCCCCCTTCAGATACTGGAAGGCCACTATAAGGTGGCCTTTCTTCGAAGCCTTCTCTTCTCCAGGCTGAAGAGCCCCAGCTCTTGTAGCCTGTCCTCACAGGAGACGTGCTGCAGCCCTCTGATCATCTTCATGGCCCTCGTCTGGACTCGCTCCAACAGTTCGATGTCCTTTTTGTGTTGGGGGCTCCAGACTGCACACAGTACTCCAGTTGGGGTCAAATAATCACACATGCAGTGGATGGCAAGTAATAATTCTTACAAATTTATGTTTCCTCATGAAAATGAGATGAAAAAATATATTAACTAAAAGCATGCCACAGATGAACACTGTAAGAATGTACTATGAGGAAGAATGACTTCAGGCAATAACATGCAGTGTACTAATTAGAAGAAGAAAGTAGGCCATCTTACAAAAATCCTAATGTTAAATCAGGCCATGAAAGAGAGTAGCAGAACACTTCAAGCTGTTGAATCAGATCTAATTTCACAAAGAGGCACACGGGTCAAATAAAGATTAGATTCTATCATTGTATCAAATCAGTAGCATACATATGAAGAAAGTAGGGCATTTACACACACTGTGCCTTTGGTGCTTAATTTTCAATACTGTTGCATGATTTGAAGATAAGTGTGACAAGTACCACATCCTCCAAGTTAAATTTCTGTCTTCCCTGCTGAGCCTGCAACAACCCAGTGAAGAACAAAAAATATTTTGGGGGGAAAATTTCTTAATTCAAGATGTCATGGAAGAACCATGTGCAAGACATTGAGGAGATTTACAGCTTTTGCCTCAAGAAGTGCTGCAAAAGGAAAAAGCTGAAAAATCAGAACAGCTTCATGAGTAACAGTCATCTTTTTCATAGTAGCTGAAAAGTTGTAATAGTTTTAGAAAAGGTATCACATTGGAGAGCCCAAAACATAAAAAGAGATCTTCATTCAGGTGTTCTATTTACTTCATAATACGTGAACATGGAGCAAGCCTGCATAATCCAAATTCTTCAGTCTAGGAAGATATTGCTCCATCTTCTACAGCAGGGATAACTTAAGTTATCTGACAAACCAGAAAAAAGTCTGCACAAGCCACCTAACTAGAACAGGATTCACTTAACAGGTAACCAGAGTCTGGTAATCCTCTCCCTGTGAGACAGCTCCTACAAGAACTTCTTCTTGTGAGAAAGACAGTATGAAAATACAGTGATAAATACTTTGGAAGTTTATTTTGTATAGCTGAAATGGCATTTTAAGCTTATCCTAGCCAATTTTCCATTATGTGTGTGCTGGTTTGAAGTTAATTGGAATATTTTAATGAGAGAAATTAGATTATTGGCTGTGAAAAAAAAATAATAGTGATGTCTATATTACCCACTGGATTGCTGAGAGATATATAAAGCCAAATCAGTAACAAAATGTCTCGTTCTGTGGCTTGCTGCTCACTGGTTAACTGTCTCTGCCTGAACCTGTGTAACCAACTGTCAGCTTTGGCATCTCACTGCTTTCTCAGCAAAGGTCGATCACATAAGCTTTCTGAGGTAACGGAGGGGTGAGAAGGACGAGTTAGTTGGGAGCCCTCCTGGGCGATCTTGCTGGCCGTGAGGGGTTTTGAATTTCTGTATTCCTTCTCACCAAACCACCACGATGTCATTTCCAACATACTTAATTTATGACTTGTATAACTAAAATGCTTAATACTTAAGTGTTGACTTTGTGGCTACAAAAGAGTAACATATACAGACAAAAGACAGAATCAGGTATTTCTGGCTTGGCTTCAAACAAGCCCAGTCTGAGCTCTCTTTTTATCTAGACACGTCCAGCTTCAAAGCTACAGGAGCACATGTAGTTGGTGAGATTATATCATCACTTTTCCAACTTCACTTTTGAATGACATAGTTGGTTATGTAACTAATGCAAGAATATTTTTCTTTTATAAATGTAAAAGCTGACAGAGCATCCGGACTTCATTAAAAAAATTCTGAGGAAATTTCATCATACAAACATCAATGTCCACAGACGTGAACTTTGCTATGTCAAGCTCTCTCTAGAACAGCTGAATCAACATGGATGCAGCCATGAGGAACTTTCACATGTTTTCCTTTTTTTCAACTAACTTTTCCACTAAGTCTGTGCTAAAAGAGTTGCAAACTGCAGTGTCAGTGGGTAATTCTCTAGCTCTAGCAGTAACTAGTGGGCAAGTCAGTTCTAGCAAAGAATCTACAAATTCTGTCTTCATTTCCATTGCCTGTATTAATGGCTCTGGTTTCTAACACTAGCTGCTCAAATAACTACATGGAGAACATTTCTCTACATTCATCTGTATTCCTCTTCAACATGAAAAAGATGTTTTTCTGAAACACAGCAGCTTTGCCATATTTGAATCCCTTCCTCCTCTCTTAATCCCTGTAATGCTTCTCATTCCATTGGGTGCAGCTCTGGATGACTACTGGTAGATGCATCTGGAAGACCTAGGGTGGGCAGGTGCTTTTTGCTAATGGTTGCTTACCTCATTATCTGATTCCACAAGCACTTGATCGTATTCACTAAGTGCTACGAGGAACATGATAGATGTGACGTTTTCAAAGCAATGTATCCATTTTCTTCTTTCCGATCGCTGGCCTCCTACATCCACCATTCTGCAAAATTAACATCCACATCACCTCCATGAATACCTTAACACACAAGCATACACACAATGACAAAATTAAAGAATTTATCTGAAAGAGTTTGGTTTTGCTTGCTTCTTTCTTTTCCACTGATGTTTAACGGAAACTGTTCTGAGTACACAGCTAACAATATTTGCTCTCAAGTCTGATTTGTTTTTCATATTGTAATCATCATGGGTCTCAAAACTTAGTTCTGAGATACAAAGGTCTGATGAACCATGAGTTTGCAATGCATGCCCTGTGTATCCAGCAGAAACAGATGTGAATATAATAGACTCAATGGTCTGCCTTTTCCTTCAAATTACTGGGGTCAGAAACCCTAGCTTGTAAAGCCTGCTCATTTTAATGGGACAAATAGAATACAATATGTACTTACTAAAAAACTTAACAGTGTGCTAGTTTGAGCCTAGCTAGAATGTTTTGGTGAGAAGAATTAGATAATAGGCTGAGAAATGAAAACAATGGGGATGCCTACTTCGCTCACAGTCTTGCTGAGATGTGTAGAAAGGAAAAGCAAAACATTAGATAAACTCACTTCGCTTGGCACTTCGCTCTGGGCTTTGCTCTCGGCTCTCTTTGCCTGCTAGGGAGCTCGGTCGGCTGGCTGAACTCCATCTTGCTTTCTAACCTCACCCTCCATTTGCTTTGCCTGATTCACCCTTGCTTCTTAATCCCCCTCTCCGAGCCTCCATTCTTCCTTGGGACCGGGGTAAGGTTGAGAGGGGTAGGGGGAAGGTGAGGGGTGGTTGAGAGTCCCTCCTGGGGACTCAGGTTCCTGGGAGGGGAGTTGTGTCTGTATTACCTTTTTACCTTGTATATTTCTGGATATATCTGTACATACTGTAAATATCTGCTTGTAAATTGTGCCAGCTGTAAATGTAAGCTTCATTCAAATTTCCAGAGCTGTCTGAGTCTAGTCTGGGTGATTTCTAAAGTGTGGGGGGGTGGGGGACAACCAAACCACCACAAATAGCCAGGATTAAAACTTAAATTTGCTTGCAGTGTATTCCCACATCATTCTGCATCTCTGTGTAAGTAAATATAGTTCTCTAACTTGCAACTGTAATTGTACAGTTATTTATTAAACAACTGTACTTGCACACATATAGGTGATTTCTCTCTAAAAGGAGAATATTTCTCTCTAAAAATCAATCACAAAGTATTAACTTTGTATTCAATAATTTACATGAAATACAAAAACACATGGTTTTATTTTCAGATTATTATCCATAGCGAAACTTTGATACATATTCCTGAAAAGATGAATTGCAGGGTTTGCATCAGTAGTAATTAATTTAAAAAAAAAAAAAAAAGCAAACTTAATTTGTATTTAATCCCTTTGACATTGTTAACATCAGCTTAACATACGTGAATAACTGCATGACAATACAATAATCCAGCTCAGGTTTTAAAAATGGAGAATGATTGCTTTTCATGCACTTTTAACCGATATCCTATACATGGTATCATTAATATAACAGGAAACAAAAGAAACCAAGCAAATGAGTGTTTTTTTTCACTTCTACCTGAAAATGACGCTTTGTAAGTCAAATGGATATTCAATGATCCCTGTTGTTGGGACTCGAACTCTGAGAACATCCTGCTGAGTTGGCAGATAGGTGGAATCTGCTATGCGGTCCAAGTCATTGAGATAGCTATAGACAGGGAGAAACAACAAGAATGCAAGATATTGATACCATCATCCCATTGAGGAAGAGAAAGGAAGACTTGAGAATGGAAATGGGCTATGGGCTGGGAAGAAGTACAACAGACATCATTGGCAATGTGCATTCTTGGCAGAGTAGAGTGGACAAGTATAAAAACATGCTGCATTCTCCCTTCCTGTGTGCTTCCATAGCTTCAAGTACATTCTTGAAGAAGGGTAGCACAATTACTCTGTTGTTGTGTTGTTCTTTTTTTTAATCCTAGTCTGCTCGTTTTCTTCACCAGAGACTCTAAGATATCAATTACATAATTCTTGATAATTTGGAAACAAGTAACATTGTGAGAACTGTGAGAAATAAATGTCACAGTTTTATCTGGTTATTTAACATATGAACATTCCACGAAACTTCTATAGAATAGTCATTACCCAAAAATAAACACCAAATGTGACAAAGTTATACAATCAGAAAGGCATGCTGAACCATCTATCTTTGGTAATTCCACTCTGAAACACTGTTTAGTTTCTTTCAATAAGAAAAAAGACATTAAAATCTGATGACTTCATCTGCTATCAGGTGTTTTACACAGAAAGCAGAATGGGCGTGCACATCACCAGTTTGTTCATGGGGGAAAAAAAAGTGTAAGTGAATGAAATACATAACCATCACGATAAGAAACAGAGGGAGATCCTGAACTGGCTTCAAAAAAACATCTCACCCCCTAAAAATGGTTTGGCTTTGTTTTGTGAGTGCATTTGGAAGGGTATAAAGAACTGTTGTTGGTTATTACATGCAACAGTGGTATTCACAAGAGCAGAAGAAGTTAAATGAATAAATTGGTATCTGGCCCAATTGTACTGGGGTACTCCTTTAGCATGCTTCAGCTGTAGTCTCCAGTATAAGTCCTGTTACTGCACCTCTGTATCTTCAGCACAGTGGACATGTTACTATGACAGAGTCATGTACATGAGGCTGATTTTAGAAAGGCAGCAAGGCAAATTCATGCTACTAAATAGTTCAATCTCATCTCTGTTACTGGAAATCATTAAATGGACAAATGATTATTTTTTCACCCTCACACAAATCACTGATGTCATTAGGTTCCAGATGCATTAATTTATCTTTAAGACATAGTTATCTTTTCCTACATCTTATGCAGTGCTGCTGAAGTTCTGCTGATTCAAATACTATACAGCAACTTTCTCACTCTTTTCACCCCAAACACCTTAGAGAGCCTACATAGTCCATGATGAAAGTTTTTCTTGCAGAAAGACTTTTCCAAGTTCTATTTCTTTACCTAAATTTCTTCATTTGACAGTTAAAAGTGCTGGGGTCTCTAAATTAGCATCCAAAATCACACACCCAAACCTAGAACCAAGGAAGCCACATCAAACCCAGTATCTCCCAGATTCACAAAATCCTTTAGAAAGTAGCTATTTGCAACACAGACAATCATAATTAGATTCCACAGTTAAGCAAAAGCAATTTAAAATGCATACTGCATTTTTTTGGTTTTGGATAATGATATTTAGCCCCTACCACTTTTTCTTCTAACATAAAGCTTAATAAATGTATAACTGTATGCATTTAAGTAAAAATGTCTTGGCTCTTTACTGCACAACTTTAATTTAAAATCTTGTACTATTACTATTTTCATGCTGTGAGCATATAGCAAATAGTCAAGTAATTTTGAGAAAAAAACATTTTTTAATTTGTTGTTTTTGTTGGTTTTTTTTTACTAATAGACTGGTGCTGGAATTCAGTGGTTACTGAATTCTGTGCACTGTTGCTCTGAAGCACAGGAGTAGATTATATTCTGCAGATCAGTCTCTACAGAAGACTCCACAACCTTTCTGGGCAGCCTGTTCCAGTGTTCCATCACCCTCACTGTAAACAAGTGTTGAGGTGGTGCCCTAGAAGGCCAGCCAGATCCTGGCCTGCACCAAAAGAAGCATGGCAAGCAGATCAAGAGGTGATGGTCTGCTCTGGTGAGACCTCACCTTAAATACTACGTCTAGCTCTGGGACCCTCAACACATAAGCAACATGGACCTGATAGGGAAGGTCCAGATGAGCACCACAAGAATTACTGGAGGGACAGAGCACCTCTCCTACAAAGACAAGATGAAAGAGTTGAAGTTGTTCACCTGGAGAAGACAAGGCTCCAGACAAACCTTTTAAGGTCCTTCCAATAGCTGAAGGGAGACTATGAGAAAGCTGTGCAAGGACTGTTTACAAAGGCAGGTAGCAATAGGGTAAGGGGCAATGGTTTTACACTGGAGAAGGAAGGGCACATTTAGATTGGGCATTACAAAGAAGATCTTTGTAATGGTGGAACACTGGAAGGGGCTGCCCAGGGTGATGGTGTGAGGCCCCAACCCTGGTGGCATTCAAAGTCAGGCCTGATGGGGCTTTGAGCAACTTGATCTAGTTGGGGATGTCCCTGTTTACTGCAGGGCAGTTGGACTAGATCTCCAGAGATGCCTTTCAATCCAGTACACTCTATGATTCTACAGTTCTTTAACAGACACTGCCTTTCCTCCACCCACTAAGTGGGTCACCTTGTTGTAGAAGGACATCAGGCTAGCCTGGCAGAACTTGCCTTTCATAAACCCATGCTGACTAGACCTGATCACCTGGTGGTCCTGTAAGTGCCACATGATGGCACTCCGAGTGATCTGCTTCATAACCTACCCCAGCACCAAAGTCAGACTGACAGGCCTGTAATTCCCTGGATCATCCTTGCAGCCCTTCTTGTAGATGGGTGTCACATTTGCTAACATCCCCAGTTAGCCATGACTGGTGGCAAATGATGTGAAGTGGCTTGGAACATTACATATGAGGATATGTAACCTCATACTCAAAGTCAAGGGAACTAAGTTTCTGAAAATCAGACTGAAAGCTCTGCTTGCAGCAACAACAAAAACTTCCGTCAAGATACTCCAAAATCATCTAAAAGTCCATCATATGCATTGCTTTTTATCACAAATGAAGATTTTTGACACGTTGCAGAACTGAACCTTCTCTCTTCAGTCAGGTGCAACCTTCCTACACCACCGATGAGCGCAAATCAACACACTTACACTCAATTCACTATCGTGGCTTTTGTATTTAACAGCATAACATTCTGCTTCTATGCCCCTAGTAATACAAAGACAAAATTCAAAACATTTTTTTCTTCAAAAAATGAGACTAGATTTTTGCACTGCATTAGGAGGGGCAGGGTGACAACTTCTTTCTTTGGAATAATTGATTTTCTGAGTTGACTAATTATTTTAAAAATCTGAGACAGAAGATGTGAATGAATACAGATAACTACTTACATAAAAAGACATCTGGAATATCATTAATATTAAAAGACATGCTACTTTTAGTTGTTACTATTATAGCTATTCCTGCAACATGGCAAATTTCACATTTCACTTACCACAGTTTAATTCACTGCCCCAATAAAGACTGATATTCTCAAATTATACCAAAAGGGCTTGAAATTTGGTTTCTCCACACACATGAAAGCCGGGGTTTAAAGTTCTCTAATCAGCAGGAGAATTCAGCACTGTGTGCAGAGTCTTTTAGCACCCTAGAGCTTATTAAACTAACAACTTATTTATTTTAAATGGATTTATCAAGTGGCAACCATAAAAAAAAGAGCACCAAAGCATGCTAAAGACAGTTAACTGTGCTGGCTCAAGCGCCGGTTTAGCTGCACCTCTGCCCATCTTCAGCTGCCAGGTCTTTCCCTTGTGCAATGGCTTGATAATAGATTTCTGTCCATGTAACAGTGAACAAACACTACTGAAATTGTTCAAATTAAGCCAGTTTATTGGATGAATACAGCCTGAGAAGGCACAAGATCCAGAAGGAAAGCACAGTGGATTAACTTCCTCCACTGCTTTATCTGCCACCAGAAGATGACTTACAAAGCAAGGGTCATGTGAAATGTCTCAAGTTTCTGATGGATGAGAATAAAATTAAGATCTATATTCACTTTTTTGTATATCTGCTGCTTATTCAAAAAACAATTCAGCATGAGTTTAAATCACTCACCAAATGCAACCCTGAAAAAAGTACTGAGAAATGTATTGCTCATCCGGGCAAACAAATCCTGTGCACATTCTGAAGACTGAAGCAGGTAAAAGATATGCAGGTAAGGGTTTTGTAGGATTAACCTGAAGCATACACACAAGTACTGCAACCAGCCTCTGGAATGCAGCTAACTCTTCGGCATGTACCAGAAATGGCTACACATGGACTGTTGCAAACAAACCACAAGACTTGTCATAAACATGAACTTCCACTAAAAGTGTTGTCAACAATTGTCTAAACCAGATGTTTCCTCAGTTTATTAATGTCAAAATTAAAAATCATTCTAACAATACGGAGAGTGGAAATAGCCTGGCAGCTATTTCCTCCTGGAGGCTAGTCCAAAAGAGGGTAACCGCAGGCAATTCAGTTGTACTGGAAGAAGCAACTGAAGAAGTTAAGTCTCAACTGTTTGGCATCTTGAGTTTACTTTTACAACCTGTTAAGAAGTACCTTACTTTGACAAGACACACCATAGCTATATGGCCTCTCACCCAAACAGTACAGGCATTACACAAAGGAAAAAAAAAAGAAAAAGAAAAAGAAAATGCCATAAAATTATTTCAGGAAAAAAATACCAGAAAGGAAGAAGAAGAAAAAAAAATTTGAACTACATCAGTCTGAGTAATTGTACAGACCAAGTGTATAAAGCTAATTATATCTGTAATTGGTTTAGTAAAAATGAATGTTAGTGGCTGCTGAGGCCATTTTCCAGGGGGTTGCTGCAGTGACAGGCAGAAGGTACATTACTGAGAGAACATGCAGTGGCTCTTCCTTGACGTCAGCAGAAACTGCCACCGTCTTGCAGCATGCTTCCCATCTATGCTGACCAGAAGCAGTGGAAACCTTTTGTTTCCCAGTCAGTGCTGAGAGTGAAGCACTTACTTTTAATGCATTTTGCAACACCTAGGACAAGGTCCAAGCCTGCAGCCATGCTCATGGAAGCTGCCAGGCTACGGAAATGCTAATGATGGCCTTGAAATACAGCACACTTAGAAGGTACAGTTTGCCCACATTTCAAAACAACCCGCAGGAGTGGGATCATGAAAGTAGACTGACTGGCTCTGTACTTTCCTACATGCATCTCCCATGCAGAAATCAGGCAAAGAAATGAGACTTGTAACTGTAAGAAACTGGCCAGAACTGGTTTAACCAACAACCTTCAATGAGTTAAATATAATCCCCACGACCATGAATACATAGCTCAACGTTCAGCCTTAACTAATTTACTAGCACAACAGCAGCCAATGAAGATAGACTATCAAAACTTGTTTGAATTTACTTTCAGCAAATGAGGTCTTGAAGTACTTCCAACATGAAGAAATGTGGACTGGGCTCCTCAAACACCCTTCTCCAGCATCTATGTTAGCAGAATTTTATGGTATGTAATCGGATAAAGCAACATTTTCTCAGGAATAATTCCACAATATGAGTTTCTGTAACTTAGTTTACAGTGTAATTAATCAAGAGAGAAGGCATTAAAATAGGCAAGGCAGAGAAGATACAACCTTCATGAATCTGTAATGCTCATTGCACTGCATCAAAAACTCTCCAAGAGAAACCTCTAAAACAAAAGCAAACATGCTGAGAGAAAGACAACTATTTGCACTGATGGAAAGGACTGACAGTCTAAAAGCAGTACAGATTTCCTGTTATCAGCCAGCAAACAATGCAACTGTTAATCTGTATGAGGATAACGAGTGCAGGGAAAGAGGGAAAGGACAATCCTCAAGAAAGTCCAAAAAGTTTCTTCATTTGTTAGGTAATTTAACTCTAACCACAGCTCAAACCATAGAGCACTACCCTCTGGATGTGACCATCCAGCCAATTCCTTACCCACTGAACAGTCTACCCATCAAATCCATATCTCCCCAACTTGGCAAGTAGGATGTCATGGAAGACTGTGTCAAAGGCCTTGTAGAAGTCCAGACAGATCGCATCTGTAGGTCATCCCTTACCTACCGACACAGTCACTTTAGCATGGAAAGCCACTAGGTTGGTCAGGAAGGATTTGTAAAGCTATTCTAGTTGTCTTGAAGCACCTCCCTGTCCTCCATGTGCCTTAGCATGGCATCTAGGAGGATTTGTTTCATGTTCCCAGGCATGGAGATGAGGCTGACAGGCTGGTAGTTCCCAAAGTCCTCCTTTCTACCTTCTTCCAGTCCCCAGGGATTTCACCTGACTGACAGGACTTTTCAAATATCATGGAGTGTGGCTTGGCAACCACATTCCCTCAGGACTCGGGGATGCATTTTGTCCGGTCCCATGGACTTGTCAATCTTCAGGTTCCTCAGATGATCAGGGCTGGCTTTTTCCAAGTATGCTAATAACCATAAACATTTACATTTTCTAACCCTAAACCTCTCAAGTTTAACTCAGAAAAAGTAATTTCCTCCTTGTTAGGGCAGTTCATAGATACATCTTTCCACAAAATTCTGCATCTCATACACATATAAGGGAGGTGCAAGTGAAAATAAAACCCTAAACAAAGGCTATGACTACAGATAATTAGGCAAACTATTTAATAAGACTTTATACAACAGCCACAAAAACTATCAAAGGCATGAACATCTCTCCTCTGGGAGCTAAGAAGGTCCAGTTGTTTAGCCTGGGGGGCCTGTATAAAAGATAGGGATTATCTTTTCATCAGTTTGCAGTGATAGGACAAGGGATAATGGTTTCAAATTAAAAGAGAGGAGGTTTGTATTAGCTGTAAGGAACAAATATTTTATAATTACAGTGATGAAACACTGCAACAGGTCATCCAGCGAGGTGGTAGATGCTCCACCCCTGGAAATATTAAAGGTCAGACTGGACAGGGCTCTGAGCAACCTGATCTAGTTAGAGATGTACTGCAGGCAAGTTAGACTAGGTGACCTTTTAATGTCCCTTCACCTCAAAATATTCTACGATATACCTCTGTCCTTCAGACCCTAGGTATTCTGATACTGGATGGTGCTACTCTCCATATTGTTGTCAGGGCTTGGCATGGTTTTGGGAGAGTGGAGTTTTTACATTGTGCTAGTTTGAGGCTAGCTAGAACGATTTGGTGAGAAGAAATAAGATTACAGGCTGTGAAAGGGAAACAATGGTGATGTCTACTTCATTCATAGGCTTGCTGAGATCTATAAGAACAAGAATGTAAATATAGATAACAGATTCGCTCTCTGTCTCTTTGGGACTAAACTTCTCTCTCTAACCTAACTTGCCATCTGTGCAACTAATCCGTATACTTCCTAACCCCCCAGCTGACTCTCCAATCTTCCTTAGGCACAAGGCAACGTCTTCGGTAAGGTAGAGGGGTGGGAGGAAGGTGGAAGCGTGGTTGAGAGCCCCTCCTGGGGACTCAGGTTTCTGGTAAGGCTGTTGTGTTTCTCTATTACCTTTCAACTTGTATATTTCTGTATATAAATGTATATATTGTAAGTATCTGCTTGTATATTATGCTAAGCTGTAAATAATAAGCTTCATTCAATTTCCAGAGCCCATTGAGTCTAGTCTGGGTGATTTCCAAAGTGTGTGGGGGCAGGTAACAGCCAAACCATCATATTTGTTTGTTTCTTTTGTGTAACTCTGAACAGGTTGATAAGACTACCTCAAATTGCCACTAATTTTCACCAGGCCCCAGAAGATAAACTTTGAAAGAGAAAAGCCTTTTCCTGCATTTCTGAAAATGCATCCAACTTGCTTGTCTTTCAGCTCAACGTATGCAAAACATTAGTTAGTGCAGCAAGATTTTTCCCATCTCACAGACCAGCCACAGTAACTGGCACAAGTGTCCTCTCTGCTGATTCAGTTCGCTATGTAGCTGCACGTCAATTTTCAGTGTACAAATACAAGCATGTGTTTTCAGAATTTCAGTAAAGGTTTGGATTTCTGAGCCTCTACAATACTGATGAAAAGCTGAGGCAAATTTACCAGTTTCCAGAACTATCAAACCTAAGATCTTCGTAATGAGGTAGAAATAAGTTTACACTGTGTTCTTTTTAACCTTATCTCACCCAGATCCTACCTAGCTGTTTCTCTCAATTTCCTACATGGATAAAAGTCAATCTCAGCAAAGGCTGAAAAAAGAGTCAGTAATCACCTACAAAAAGGCCTGTGCACAGTTTTCTTAATAGGAAATGCCATTTAAAAACGTATACAGGTACTGAAATCATGTTCAGCACTGCATGAAAAAAGGATCCATAGATCCTTAAGCAAATACTCTGTACTGTTTCATAGACCCCCACCTCCCTTTCTGAATTTCTGTAGTTCTGTTACTAATTTTCAGTTTTTCTATAGGATGTATAGTATGTAGCAGATATCATGTCCCATTTTCATCAGACTTTCCTTTAATATTTGAGGACTACATCTAAGGTATAAGTTAGGGTTAGCATGGTTCTGCTGCTGGTACTTGGGTCTTAATGTTCAGACTTATATTTTAATTGATGGTTTTATATTACTACAAACTTACACATGTAAGGCTGTGTAACCCAAACACACAAATCTAGAATCTACCGTTATGCAAGATAAATTGCCTCCAACTATAGCTTTACAACCTTCAAGTATATTTTTACAGAAGAAAATAATGTTTATTGGAAATATCCAGTAAACATTATTTAAATACTTATTNAACTAATCCGTATACTTCCTAACCCCCCAGCTGACTCTCCAATCTTCCTTAGGCACAAGGCAACGTCTTCGGTAAGGTAGAGGGGTGGGAGGAAGGTGGAAGCGTGGTTGAGAGCCCCTCCTGGGGACTCAGGTTTCTGGTAAGGCTGTTGTGTTTCTCTATTACCTTTCAACTTGTATATTTCTGTATATAAATGTATATATTGTAAGTATCTGCTTGTATATTATGCTAAGCTGTAAATAATAAGCTTCATTCAATTTCCAGAGCCCATTGAGTCTAGTCTGGGTGATTTCCAAAGTGTGTGGGGGCAGGTAACAGCCAAACCATCATATTTGTTTGTTTCTTTTGTGTAACTCTGAACAGGTTGATAAGACTACCTCAAATTGCCACTAATTTTCACCAGGCCCCAGAAGATAAACTTTGAAAGAGAAAAGCCTTTTCCTGCATTTCTGAAAATGCATCCAACTTGCTTGTCTTTCAGCTCAACGTATGCAAAACATTAGTTAGTGCAGCAAGATTTTTCCCATCTCACAGACCAGCCACAGTAACTGGCACAAGTGTCCTCTCTGCTGATTCAGTTCGCTATGTAGCTGCACGTCAATTTTCAGTGTACAAATACAAGCATGTGTTTTCAGAATTTCAGTAAAGGTTTGGATTTCTGAGCCTCTACAATACTGATGAAAAGCTGAGGCAAATTTACCAGTTTCCAGAACTATCAAACCTAAGATCTTCGTAATGAGGTAGAAATAAGTTTACACTGTGTTCTTTTTAACCTTATCTCACCCAGATCCTACCTAGCTGTTTCTCTCAATTTCCTACATGGATAAAAGTCAATCTCAGCAAAGGCTGAAAAAAGAGTCAGTAATCACCTACAAAAAGGCCTGTGCACAGTTTTCTTAATAGGAAATGCCATTTAAAAACGTATACAGGTACTGAAATCATGTTCAGCACTGCATGAAAAAAGGATCCATAGATCCTTAAGCAAATACTCTGTACTGTTTCATAGACCCCCACCTCCCTTTCTGAATTTCTGTAGTTCTGTTACTAATTTTCAGTTTTTCTATAGGATGTATAGTATGTAGCAGATATCATGTCCCATTTTCATCAGACTTTCCTTTAATATTTGAGGACTACATCTAAGGTATAAGTTAGGGTTAGCATGGTTCTGCTGCTGGTACTTGGGTCTTAATGTTCAGACTTATATTTTAATTGATGGTTTTATATTACTACAAACTTACACATGTAAGGCTGTGTAACCCAAACACACAAATCTAGAATCTACCGTTATGCAAGATAAATTGCCTCCAACTATAGCTTTACAACCTTCAAGTATATTTTTACAGAAGAAAATAATGTTTATTGGAAATATCCAGTAAACATTATTTAAATACTTATTTTATTAAGTAACTATATGCTTATGCATCTTATAAATCATGAGCATACGATTTTCTCACCCCCAGCAAATGACTGTTATACAGATACCACATAGATAGCTGTTCTTAAATTTGCTGCACCAGTGTCAGCCACAAAGAACATATCCTATTTAGTACACAGTAACTCCATTGAAATATACCTGTTTTAGAAGTGGAACATGGAAGAAAACTGGTATTTTTAATGGACACATATGAAAGAGAGAATTAAGTGTTTATCTCAAGTCACAAAAAACTTCAAAGTACATCTCTTTATTCACCACTGGCAGTCAGTGTATTCTGAACATGTCCTTTGAGACACATCCTGGAGCTCTTATCCCATGGTAAAATACTGGAATCTGCATTTCTGCATTAACAGTCCAGCTAACTAACCTTGCATGACCACAGCTATATGCATGGTTGTCTAGCTGTAGGAACTAAGTTGTTGAAAATGTCAGCAAACGGAGAAATAAAAGCTTGAAGGACTCTCACATATGTATGAAAATGCCATGGCATGTGTAACTAATAAAGTATTGCATTAAATAAAGGCCACTGGCCCAGCTAACACAGTGGAGTAGGAATTTAGGGGAAATTATGTTTAATTACCTAAGTGTCAGGGAAAAAAAACAAAACAGTCATACAAAAGAAACGAAAGAAAGATCCTCGGTGCTTGCATAGCAAGTAAAAAGTCCTTGGTTGGAGGTACAAAATGACATAGTATTTCCGTTTCATGAGGACAGAGAAAGATGAAGTTCTCCAGAAGGCTCTAGGACAGTTTCAAATTCTAAAATACTTCCTACTTTCCTCTCCATTGAGGGAAAACCTTTAGCATCTTATTAGGGGAAATCAGCAATGAAACTCCACAAATTCTAATTGCAACCCAAATTCAGCAAGATGTCACAAAGTGTGAAATGTAACTGCTGACAGCTGTCTCTGTTACAGTAACATTGTTGCTTCTCCTGTCTACAGGATGTGATACAATCAGACTGTTGACTGGTAACCTGTTTGCCTTTGGGTTAAGGTTTGTTATCCTGTACATTACATACTAAATGATCACAGCTCACACAGTTATTACTTAAGGCAATTCACAGCGTAGGGTTAGTTTACAACTGTCTCACACTGGGAACAGTATCTTACAAGGAAGTGGTTTAGTGGTAGTGGCAAAGTTACCCTGTAATGTACATGGGAAGGGAATAATTTCTGTTTATCGCATACACTCTTCAAACACAGAGAAGTCTAGAAATTGCTTTTAAAAAGAACACTAACACTTAACCTTTGGAGCATCCAATAGCGAGGACAAAAAAAACTGAATGTATTTGCCAAGTCTCTACAGAAGTTCAAATCAACTCCTACAATGCTGGAACTATTAAATTTTAGACAGCAGTCTCTCTTCTTCTGGTAAACAAACTTCTGATGTAGTCTTTCAAGGGATTATCAATGGGTATAAAACCACCAAAAGTCTAGCTAATACTGGCAAAAGCAGGTCTAAAGATGAAAGCAGAAGTACAGAAGCATACAGGATATATTACAAACAAGAAACAAAACGTAGAAACAAGAGAAGAAACAGAAAATACAGAAGACATTTAGGAAGACAATGTGCAATAACACTGATGAATGAAAAAAAAAAGGAAATACAGGGAACAGAATGAAAACACTGCCACAAAAATACAGGGGAAAGCCAGTGAGCAGATCAGAGTGTCATGTAAAGGATGACTGAAGAACACGTGTGACATGCAGAATCACATACAGAATGTTAGGGGCCGGAAAGGACCTCAAAAAAAATCATAGAGTCCAACCCCCCCTGCCACAGCAGGATCATCTATACCAACCAGTGTCTCCAAAGAGGGAGACTCCACAACCTCCCTGGGCAACCTGTTCCAGTGTTCCATCACCCTCACAGTGAAAAAAATTTCCTCATATTTCTACGGAAGCTCCTATGCCTCAACTTCCATGCATTGTCCCTTGTCCTGTCATTGGGCATCACAAGAAGAGCCTGGCTCCATCCTCTTGGCACTCACCCTTTACACATTTATAAACACTGAAGAGGAGACTGCAGGATGATCTCATTAAACTAGAGACCCAGCTCCCTCAGTATTTCCTTGTAAGGAGATACTGACACATAAGGACTTATATGTAAGGAGATACTGATCCACATACTTGCAAAATATTGACACATATGCTTAAAAGAGACCTGGTTGACAACAGAGCATTTTGGTTCATACATCCTCTCAAAAGAAATTACTAAGACTCACCAAGCCAATGGGCACTAGGTACTTATTTCTGTCTTACTGCCTTGTGAATCCCATTAGTAACTTAAGCATTTTGTCTTCTTGCTTTGTGACAGATATTGGAAGCTAGTGAATTTGACTTGAGTGTTCTATTGCTAAACACGCACATTATATTTCTGAAACAATTTTCTTACTTTCCACTAGTTGTTTTTTCTGTACTTACACACCGGAAAAAATCTCTACTTGCAAACATAAATATAGAAAAGGATCTTGTAAAGATTCACGTACAATTCACAATCCTAATTTAAATCTATAGCACAGACTGCAACAGATTATAAAGTCATGAAATCGGCAAAACCTCATGTTAAATTGCTAAATGTGCTGAGCTTGAATAAATAAACCATCAGTTAGTACATTTACTTTTTCAAGGCAAGGTATTCACAATTTACTTCTATGGCTACTTAATGAATTATTCCCTACTATTTTTAACACCACTCCAAAGATCCACTATGATCATAATTGCATTAGAATGAGGCCAAAACTACAGTGTTCCAGACAATCAGAAGTAGTGTCAGATGATTATTTCTTACTTTGTAGAGTAAGTAATTATATATTTATCCTACAAGGCAAACATACAAAATGTATTTGTTTCAACTTCAAAAACAGTAGCATATCTGTTGTGCAAACAAAGTTATGATCTACAAATATAACAAATTCAAAGTATAAACCAAGCTCTACTTCACCTTTGGTTCACTAAAACCAAAGCACAGTATGCTATCTTTGGTGACAATACAAGAGAGATGTCATTGTCCTTCGCAGCAGTCTGCACCAACATATGCATGTACAAATGATAAAATCCATAAGCTGTGAAGGTGATCAGCTCCACAGGACAGCAAACTGTATAAAGCAATGCAAACTCTATGCACAGGGCAAATAAAGCAGAAGAAAGTGGTATGGTGATATCATTAAAGCAAATCTGAGGAGACCTACCTCCTGTGTCTGTAGCTCTTCAGCTGTCTAAATTGCATCAGCAAGATACTAATAAGCTTGTCTTGACTAAGTAACATATGAAGTGTGCTAGGTAAGACTATCATCTGTCTCCCATTCCAGACATCAACAGCCCTGTTCCAGTAAGTTTCCTTCCATTCATGCTGACCTGATAAATGGGGACTGGACTGATACCATCAGAAAAATTTTCATAGATACTAAAAACATTTTGTGGAGATCATGGAGGGTTTTACCACAGCTTTAGCTCTACTTCATTTTTTTAATACAGTTTTGGTCAATGCCCCTTACCACGATGTTTCTTCAACAGCAGATGAGAATTTCATCATAACTACATACTGCATTTACTCATTAGTAATTAAACTGTATGAAGCAAATCTTCACGTAGTTCTCTGATTCCAGTGTTAAATTTCACGTGCTAGTTTATAACATCTCTGCCCCAAGAAACAAAAGGCATAAAATTCAAAATGAAGTTTAGTAACATACCATTTTTTACTATTGTTGAGTGTAACAAACATAGTTTAACTTAAACTGCTTTGCCTGTTGTCTTACTGGCAGCCAAGTTCTTTAAAACATAGGCTTTGTTTCCTTAAAAGGAAGCCAGTTCAACAAAACACAAGAACTCTTGTTTAGTCTTATTGACCTCACTACTAAGACTGCTAAAGGTAATCTGTAATGGAAAAAGGGAAAATCTAAGTTTTAGAGTGTTACAACTTTTATGAATTGGTCTACTTTGATTGCTCTTCCCAGTACCACCACTGCCATACTCCATGAAAGTATTACTGTCCAACTCACGTTTGTTAGTGTTTGTCAGAGGAGAGCAAAGGCTTTAACACATATAGCAAAAAAACCACAAAACATTAGTGATTAACACTCCCTAGTTACACCCTTACTGGAAGACCTCAAATAATCACAGACTCTCATCACCTGAAACAGAGGATACAATCCTAAACTAGATCTACTTCACACCTTAAAGTATCCTCTGAATTCAATTTAGTAAGTATATATTCAGGTATGTGTATTTTGCTGCATATACATATAAACATGTACACAGGCACGTGGCACAAGAAGCTAAAAAGTGAAAACTGCTTTATTAGAAACAGAAAATTACATATAGTTATTTGTAGCCACCATGTACTTACTATTTAGTTGAATCTGATAACTGATACTCCCGTCGTCTATCATAACACTCCTGAATTCCAGGGTCATTCCATAAGCTTCTTATTGCATCTACGTATGGGTTCTCAAAAGTTGACACCTTCTCTACATCCACTTCTCGAACTAACTGTGCATGAGCCTAATTCAAAACAAACAAAACGGTAAAAAGTACTCAACTTTGTATGTTTGCATACAGGTTATATTCAGTGACCATGAATAAAAAGAATAGTTTTTCATATTGACCATATCACCAACATGTACATACAGTTTGAAAAGCAGATGCTGAATGATGATACGGTGTGTTCAAGAAAAAATAGTACTAGATATGGCATTACAATATAAAGTGAAATAATAGATTTATGCATTGGGGCTTTCTTCAGATTATGCATATGCCAGTACTGTTTAGATGAAACAGATGAAGAACAAATTAAAATTTGTGTTTAGTTAAGATAATTTTAAGGAAAGCTTTAATTCCAGGTTTTCAAGTATAATCAGGTCTGCATATAAAAATCACATAAACATTCCAATGACTAGTTAACCAGTTTGACAGATTTAGACTCTGATGACAGCTGAGAGAATGGAAACAAAGGAAGGAATTTGCCTTTTGTAGTGTTAATGAAGTTCTTAGAAGGCCCTAATGTTATCATAACAGAAGTTCCTACTGAAAAAGAACAGTAAGGTTACTATGAACTGCCTCTAATTTACATTTGTACTATAAATTACAGAGATTCTTAAAAGGTAATACATAAAACAGAGTTGTTAATAGGAAGTAATTCCTAGCAAATCTGTTTTTCTCCTAAATACTTAAAATTTAGTTAAAGCTTATGGAGTCAGCACTACCAAATACAGCAAAACAATTTCAAGTTTGTCCTGGAAGTATTACGTAGACATTCAGTAGCGAATCCAGGAATCTGCCTATCTGTGCGGAGATATATACCCACGCAAACACACACACACACACACACACAATACAACTGATAAAAATTTGGTCAAACAAAAAAGCTGAGTGGTTAAACTATCATATTTAGTCTCACGTTTAGGCGATAACACAAACTTGCCTCCACTTTAAATTAGGTGAAAGTATACTTGCAGGAGGGTTCTCGTTATTTTTTAAGAAATTCACCCTTTGTTTGCACACAGTCCCGACCGCTCTTTTTAAACAGTCCTAGAGAATGACGTAACTGCTCATTACTTGACAAAGTATTATACCTACAATTGTTTTCTTCACTCAAGAGGAAATAAATTCCTCCAAGTTCAGTGTGAAAACTGTGTGTCACAGTGTCTTGTTTCTAGTTTACATTTCCCAGAGATTCACAATATATCTACAGAACCAATACAATTATAGGATGCCTTCCTCTCTACCCCCCTTTTCTTTTAGAAAAAAAGGAATTAGATGTAGAGGGTAAAAAGGTAAACCACACCCAAATAAATAGGCTTACTTCAATTTGGAAGTTAAATAAAGAAAACTTAAACAATAAATAAAAGGTATTTGAGGTAGGGGAGTTACAAAGAGGTGTAAGGAAGGAAAAACAAGATAGAATATATATAGATGTATATACAACCAGATTGATGGCAATGGGTTTGTCCAGCTCGGGGAAGGATGGCCACATGACAAAACAAAGAGCAGAAGGAACAAAAGGGAGACGCTGGCAATCAAGGAGGCAGGGTAAGGGAGAGAAAGAAACAGGATGTTTCTCTGTTTTTACAGGGGGCTAGACAGTAAGTGGGAGTGACCTAACCACTACACCTGGAGTAAGGTTCAGACCTACCCCCGGGGAGGAGTCAGGAGGACCTGGGGTCAGGGTCAAGACCACTTCCCCAGGAGGGTTAACCCTTTACATATAGAGAGAAGGCAAACATGTGTTCTTAATCTTATGAACCCAAATATGAATCCAAGTATATACAGAGAAGGTTGCTATATCAAAGAACTGTATCTGCGTTAAAGATGTGCGCTATGAATTGCTGAAACAAGGCTTGGTGCAATGTTAATTATCTTTCATTTGCTGGCAAAGGCTGAGAGAGTATCAAACCACCTAAATCAGGACTTGTAACCCCCCCACCCCCCTTTTTTTTTAAACATTCTAACCTCTGGAAAGAAAAGAACACATGAAGGAAGTTTCTTTTGTTACTGATGATTGTTTGTACAAAGCCTAGGATAACAGACAATAAGCCATGGCAATGAAACAGTGAGGATTTAAACAAGTTATCTCGTGACCTAAATTGCAAATGTAATTAATTTACAATGCATCATTAAACACTAGCTGTAACACTTTTATATACCTATTTATGTAACTGCAATAATGACAGTACACATATGGAGGTTGGGATTTTGATTTTTTTTTTCTGAAGTAGGGCTTTGAAGAAGTCTTAGGAGGAAGTTGAATAATTAAAAACTTTATTTGTACACTGCTACTGGAGCCCTGAATTTTCTTGTCATCTCACTTTTAAGGTGCACTGGACATGGAAAACAAACAGTAAATCACCACTGTAGGGAAGCAAGCTCTTACCACAGAATCATACAGTAATTTGGGCTAGAAAAGACCTTTAAGATCATAAGCTCACAGATTCAAGAGATCAGATCCTGCCATATTCTGAGAGAAGATGGTCACCTGGCTGCATCTACCATGCTCCACAGCAAGCCTTCATCAGATGATGTCAAAATTTCTAAACAGAAAATAGTACAGGCTTCTGGAACTTAAATTTTAAAGGTCATACTATTGCTACAGTCCTTGAAAAAAAAAGCTAGTTTAATAGCACAGAAGGAGAATCTGCAGGACCTAGGGCTGTTCAGTCTTGAAAAGAGAAGACTGAGAGGAGATATCATCAGTG